>WOGP01010478.1:0-10305 GCA_015342065.1 Leptinotarsa undecemlineata
ACATCTCTTGTAGGTTTACATGTGCATGATAATTTTGTATATATTTATTTTATTTTGATCTGTGCATCTCTGTGTATATGTATTTTAATTTTAATACTAAGGAAATAACGACGTTGTAATGTTTCATTAACAATGAATAAATTGATTGATTGATTGATATGATCTATTTCATTACTATCAGTACATATTATAAATAAATTTCTCCCTCCATGCTTGTCTGCCTGTCTGAAGGCGCTAAAACTACCAACAGTTTATGTAAATTAGTAAAATGTTATCCGTGCGAATTCGGGGAGGCGGTACTATCTATGCGATGCCCAAAAGCTTTCATCGAAAACACTCCCTAATACTTTTTGGAAAGGAAAGTTTTTGGCTTTCTACTACTTCATCTCGATACAGAAAAAGATGAGGGAATCTTCCAAAGAAAGGAAGAAGTAATCAATTCGAAAATATTTAACTTTATACATGGATGTGTATAAAAAAATATATTGCGGCGAATTATAAGGCTGACGCAGAAAAAGTGGCACTTTTCATCAAGAAATATCTTAAATCTCCGGTGGCTTCTGGATCATTAGTACAAACTAAAGGAAAAGGTGCATCGGGAGCATTCAAATTGGCATCGGCATCTACTGGTTCGGCAAAACCGTCGGCTACCGAAAAAAATACATCCGGTGCGGCCGATACGAAGGCCAAAAAATTCCCATTAAACGCGTAGCTGGTCAAAAAGCTAAAACTGGCAAGAAGGCTGCTGCATGGCCGAAAAGCGAGAAAGCCTCTCCGGAAAAGAAAGCGGCTGCCGCTGCAGCCAAGCCTAAAAAGGCAACTGGATAAAAAGACCGTCGCATCTAAGGTTTCGTGCGCGACTTCTGCTAGTGAAACCAAGTCTCCTTCGAAAGAAAACAACTAACAAAGGAAAACAAAAAAGCCTAAAGCACTCAAACCGCGAATGCGACCCCTGGATCGGCATCTTCTCCGAAAGCCAAAAAAAGAAGAAGTAAATTCTTCTATCAGGTGACTTCCCTCTCCGGCGACGAAGTCTAAAAAAACAAACTCCCTAATACCTTCGTAGAATAATTCTACCGAAAATTTCGCGATGGCATATGTCCATCTTTCAAGGATAGCTTACTATACGGATTCGATATTAGTTATTATGCAATTGAATACGTTAGTTATCCAAGTATTTTATATGCATTGTTATTGCTCTTTATAGTATACAGTTTGATCTTAAGAGTCATTGCAAATATGAAACTATCTCTCGACAAAATGAATTCAAGACGCCTCAAATAATAATGAAAAACGTGTGATGAAAGTTGCTTTTGCGTTTTATTCACGTACTGAATCAGTTTGGAGGTTCAGGTTGTATTTTTGTGGTATGGTGTCTTATGGTAGATAGCTTCAAAATAGTAGAATGTATTTCTCGATGATAAAATGCTTCAGGAACTCATGAAATTCAGTTCACGACTGTCTGAGTGTATGAAGTGTTTCATTATCATCTTTCTCTTGATAACTTTTCTCATTCAATGTCATAGGTTCTCAAAATCAAAATATCATCTTCATTTTTTTCTATGCCAACTTGTTGTTTGCAAAAATAATTTTTCTCAGCGCGGTTTCTTCATTCTTCTTTAGGAATCGAAAAACCTATTTTTAAACGATTTTTGTGGTTTTCCAGAATTTCTTTGATGGATTGTCATAAAAAATGTTGCCCAATAAAATGAAGAAGGAAAGTTTTGGTACTTTCGTTGAAAAAATTATATTTGTATTTTCTATGAATTTCACTAGTTCGCACTTCCATTGTCTAATATATCACCCGAAGACCATTGTGGATACTAACAATCGAAACGTCGTGAACTAACTTGGCTAGAAATCTCTTAACTTTTTTATTTTTATCTTTATTTTCATTTTGTATTTCTTTATTTTTATTTTTTGTTCTACTGTTTAATTTATACTTGTATTTTATTTCACTTTTATTTAATTTTAGAATTTTTTGCTTAATATAATTGTTATTTACAGCTATTTATTTTTAATTCTCCCTTTTTTAGTTGTTACAGGGATTTCAAATCATTTTATATATTAGACAAGGGAAGTCCAAACTAGTGAAATTCATCATGAAACATTGTTAATCACCTTCAAACAACTGTATATTTTATACTGTTTCCTAATAGTAAAAATAAATAAATGCTGATAATAATAATAATAACTTTATTCACAGATTAGAGTACAATTAAAACAAAATATGTGAACAAAGTGGTTTGGCGATAAAAGCAGAGCTCTTGCTCCGCAAAAAGTTATAAAAAATATGTAAGTTCATAAATATTTGTATTAAAGTAAGTATGGCCTTCATGGAGTAGAAACTACAAACATTTTATTAAACTTGTGAATTTGGTGTTATAGTTAAGCAAATTATATTTCGGCTTGAGGTAAAAAGGGCCAATTAAATACTAGACAAACAAAAAGTAAGAAAAATAGATAAAACCTTAGACAAATATTACACATTCTATAAGAATAAAATATTAATGTACAAATAGATAAAATCTTAGGCAATATGGATAAGATTATGCTACTTACAATACAATATGATACAACTTTGGGACTAATTTGACTAAGACTAACTTATTTCACTCAACAGATTTTTTTAAAATTGTCGATCTTTCTCAAGAATGTGTTTTCTTATTTGTTTTTTGAATATTGGTTTGGAATAAAAAAAAATTATTTTGTGAGGTACGGTGTTATATAATTTACTTGTCATGAAAGAATATGATCTTTGTGAAATTGACTTTTCAACAGTAGGATAGGTTAGTTAGTCGCGAATTCGTGTGTTATAGATGTGGTTTCGTGATGATGCTTTATTTTGGCTGAAATGATACTTTACGTTTGTACAATAGTAATATAACTGTCTCATATCCATAACTTCACACTCTTTATACAAGAGATCTGACGAGAAATGTGAATTTTCAGACATGATCAACTTCATGTATCTCCTTTGTAATACCTCCAACGGATTGAGGTGTACACGCAGAGCTGATCCTCATGCTGTTATATCATATCTCAAATGGCTCTCTACTAGAAAACTATTTAATTGATTAAGTTTTTTGTGAGGTAAGTAATTCTTCAAGGAACGGAAGTTGTAAAGCATTGTTTGCAGTTTTTTTATTGTATATTTTATATGAGAGTACCACCATATGGTTCTATCTATGTAGACGTCCAAGTATTTGATTTCTCTCAGGGAATCTATTTTTATTGTTTTTCCTTGTTTGCCGACATCAATAATTTCAAATGGACAATCATTGGATAGATTGCAGCTGAAAGGAAGAAAATTCGTTTTTTCCAGATTCACTGTCAGGAGCCTTCGGTCAAACCATTTTTTGAGCAAGTGGAAATCTGTTTCTACGTTCTTTCTCAAAACAAGCCAAGTGCCTGCCTCATAGAATATCGCAGTATCGTCTGGGTATCCAATTATTTTCCCAACGCTGTCCAAAATAAATAATTCATTTAGATATAAGTTGAAAAGCAGAGGACCCAGTACCGTACCTTGTGGGACACATTCTATTTGTTTTTGATTGCTAATTGTATCGGCAATTCGCACAACTTGCATTCTATTTCGAAGATAGCTTTCAAAAAACGTTTGGCAGTTCCCTCTGGTACCATTATTTTCTAAAGTTTGTAGGAGTAGTTGATGATCGATAGTTAGCCTTCGTTAGGTCTTCGTTAGGTCTACAAATAGACATAAAGAAGGTTTTCCTTTCTCCAAGGATTTATGCATCAATTCTGTCAGTTCAAGAATCGCGTCTTCGGTAGAGGTATTTTCTTTGAAGCCAAATTGTCTATCTGAAATCAATTCGTATTTGGTTATAAATGAGTTTATTCTTTTCTTCAGCAATTTTTCGAAAATTTTTGACAGATGTTTGTGATTTCAGTTTTATTTCCATTTTTATGGAAATAAAACTCCCCGACTCATTCAAAACTGCAGTTTTGAATGAGTCGGGCCACACCAAGTAATATACATTCATTAATAATAAAAACTGAAGGATCTAGTATATAATATGATATTAATTTTAGCAGTTCTGCTTTAATTTCGTCTTTTCCTACCACCTTTTTGTTTTTAAGGTCGCAGATTAAAGCATTAACTTCATTTTTATAAGTTAGGCTCAAGACAAAAGAGTTTGGTAAAATGTTTGGATGAAAAACGAGGTTATTATTTTTGACTACTTTATTTTATTTTATTTCTTTCCAATATCTACGAAATTATCGTTGAATTCTTTGGCTATGTCTCTGTTGTTTGTTTGGAGTACTCCTTGATAATTTTTTATTGGTCCAATTGTGGTTGATTTAGGTTTAATGTTATAATTGTCCACCTCCCATACATTTGCTTTCAGTATAGATTTGAGAAAAATGATCTGTTTTTCTAGAATTCCACGTGCTAGTTCATCCCTGTTGTGAAGTCATTTTTCTGATACCATTAATGTCAATGGGATATGATGTTTTTTTTATCTTCACGTCCAAGCAGGGTTGGTCGGCATTTCTCCAAATATATCCAGTATATAATAAAACAAGCAAGAAATGTGGCCGTTATTCGTTAGAATGAAGCATGTTGACGCGAGCCGAAGACCAGCGACGTAAATTTTTCGAGCGAATAATAGCCATTCCTCGCGAGTAGAATACTATACTTTTTCTAGACTTATAACGGAAATATTTTAGAATTCGATTTATTTTTTAAGAATATCCCATTGAATTTCATGATAAGAAGCAGCCTAAAAAAGCTTCAAAAAATATTTCTTGATTCTGTTAATTTATTCAGTCTCAAATGGTTCAAATATCGTATGGTTGATAATAGACCGCCGCCACAAAGCGGGCTTGCCTCTAAAATGAAGCTGTCTGAGTTTAATTTCGCTCATTTTATTATTGAATGAAAAATATCAGTTTCCTCAACACATTACAAAATTTCCGGTGGTGTTCAACTATTTTCGGTTGTCGTGTTCATGCTTTTATTCTTATTTTTCGTTGGATACTATATATTTCTAAAAGACCCGTCTGTTTAATTATTAAATCTAACGTTTGAAACCATATTTTAAATTTGGTTAATTCATTTACGTTTGAAAATATCTGAAACACAACTGTGAAATTATGAATTTGCCCTGCACTTATGATTGTCACGAAGATAGTTGAGTTATGAATCTGGTCTACTTTTCTCAAGTCACAAAAAAGTTACTTTCACTAAATGTATTATAAAAATGTATTCAGATCTTGTGTTCCGTTTGAGTCGAATTGGTTGAAGTGGTTGTGGAAAAATAGGTTAAAGAATGCTGGAAATTGTGAAAACCGTTAGCAATTATAACTCTGATCCAGATCCAAACCTATAGAACTGATTAAAAAAAAACACTTTCTCTACGCTTATAAATTATTCGATGACCAAAAGTTATTCCTAGCTTCATTGGGTATTCACCAAAGAATTCCAAATTAGGCTGTTGAATATGAATGTGATTAGCAATGTCATTGCCAATACCGATCATGAGGAAATATATTGAATAAAGTATCAACTTGTTTCTTTCGTGAAAGGGGAAATACTTTAATATAGGTAACTTTTAACTAGTGAATCACTTCCTCATCAACCTTTCGAACAGGTTCTCATAGCTATTTATAGAAATAGTTGTTATGGAAGCTTATTAAGATTCCTGACAAAAATATGGAAATATTTCATTTTTTTCCACCGATACACTGCAATACTTATTCAGTTAGTATTTTTGTGATACATCGTAGGATAAATGGGGGAGACTGGGGTAATGCGGCAACTCTAAGGAAACATATTTC
This sequence comes from Leptinotarsa undecemlineata, assembly GCA_015342065.1. Lineage (NCBI taxonomy): Eukaryota > Metazoa > Arthropoda > Insecta > Coleoptera > Chrysomelidae > Leptinotarsa > Leptinotarsa undecemlineata. The sequence continues at coordinate 5,803 of WOGP01010478.1, forward strand.
TCCGTAAACTTAATGAAGGACAGTTTTACAAAAAATATTGGATATGTACAAAATTTGAAGTAGAATCACTAGCAAGTCAATTGAATCCTGAACAACATCAAAAGTGTCCACGAATGGTGAAGTTATAATTATGTGATATATGATATATAAATTTAGGCCCTGCAAACATACTAGTGAGCTTCCACAGGTCTCCTTATACACGATGGTTGTGATCAAGGACACGATACGGCTAATTATCGAAGTATTCCCAGCAGATATAACCGCCCTCTTGGCTCATTGTTTATCAGTAATTCATTTCCAGAGTGATGGCGTTTTACACGAACAAAATAATGGTACCGCAATGGACAGTCCACAGTCCTTATGTTAAAAATGTTAAAGACCGGATTGGGAGAATCTTATAGAGATATACGACGTGAAACCAATATTTAGGCCAACAAAAACTATTCAGACAAATGAAATGAATAAGTGAGGCTTTTGATCTTGTTGACCATGATCTGTTACTATATAAATTGAAACTTTGTGGTGTGAGATGGCCAGCTTTGAATTGAATTGTAACTTACCTTAATTGTCGTAGCTAAAGAGTATATCAGAACGATACCTTCTCGGATATTCAATACATCTCGACAAGTGTACCTCAGGGATCAGTACTCGGGACTCTGCTGTTTATTATCAATTGTATATGCAGATGATACCAATCTTGTTATATCAGCTGATAGTATTCCCACAATGCTCAGTATTACGCAGAAGGCTACAAATCAACTCTCCGAGTGGTGTGGTTTGAATGGACTAGTTCTCAATACAACCAAAACTCAAATGATTAATTTTGTTACAAAAAATTCTTCAATAGATAGCAGCTACTTGAAACTGAAATCAATAGGAATCAATATTGATTCTAAACTCACCTAGAGCAATCATATTGAGTATATAAAATGCAAAATTAGTAAACACATATTTCTACTCCGTCAACTGAAAAACACGCTGTCTCTTGAAGTCTTGGAACTGGTATATTTTAGTCTTATTCAGTCAGCTATCTGCTATGAAATAACTCATTGGGTTGCTACATCCAAGGCACAAGAAATAATCGCCATGCAAAAAAAACAGTGAGGTTAATGATGGCGGTACGCCTGAAAGAACACTGAAAACCACTCTTTGTTAAAGTTGGTATTATGACTCTACCATGTTTGTTTATATACCACTGCATTGTCTATGTGAGGAAAAATATCTTTAAACTAAGCTGAAAAATATTCTTGCGCTAAAAGCATACTACTCACTCCATTGACGAATTTCTGCAGACATGAACCCCTTCTAACCGATTGTTTTTTTAACAGCTGCTTTTAACATGTTTGTGGGTATAATGGTGCTAATAGTTGTAATTTGTGCATATTTTTCTGTTTACAAGTACTCCTTTTTGACTTTTTGACTATTCAACATTTAATATTTGTATTCAAGTCTCATAAAGGACGTCAAACCCATCTAAAATTTTCACCGAGGTGTTGCTTCCGGATATAAGGTACCGGAAGAATAACCAACTTGGTTATTTCAAATCGAATGACCCCATTTTGCATTAGTGCACGTACAATATCACTAAAATATGTTAATCAGTTGAAATTTCAATCGCTTCCAACCAATATTTGTCTTCATGTATTCAAGTTGAAAATGTGACCACGAAAAATCCCAACAAAGCATAACTGATATTGTGAGAATCATAATAATCATCATCATAAATTGTTTTTGAAATTTCCAATGGAAAGCATATTGGTCCAATTTGAAAAATAATAAAGTGTGATTGAAATAGCATACAACACATATATTATTATATCGAATTTAGGAATAGTTGAAGTTTATCAGCATGCTACAAATTACGCTATTATTACGGAATATTGCAAAAAATATACAGCCTGAAACAGTCATAGTAAAAAAATCCATTTTGCTCAATTTGTTCGTCATTCTAACTGAGTATTGCTGTGTGGGCGGGGCAACTCTACCCCTTCTCATGATCACGCACACTTATTCAATTTTTGTTGTTGATCGAATTCCCATATTGTTGATGAAAAAACATGCGCTACTTATACCAATATAAATAGGATAATAGTAACTCTCAGAATTAGTTTTAATTTTCTCCTGATGATGTCAGCTTGGTTCGAGAAACACAATTCGAGAAGTGTTTACGTTTTTGTTGTATCGCAAAGAGATCGAAATTTTTGTTATATATTCTATCTATAAACTCGACTCGACTACTTCAAGAAAAAAAATTGACGGAAAATATCACACATTACAAGAAAAATTTATGAATAACGAGTGAGTATTATTGAATATACATAAAATACTATTAAAACGTTGAACGTCTTCCACAATGTTTTTCCCTGTGGTTTTTTTCGCTTCAAAATAGTTATTAGATACACATCCATCTGAAAAGTAACCATTTATTGAATTGTTTATTTATTTTCCGGTATCCATTTGACAACTGCACAGCGGTTACACAAAGAAATATTATTTTTTGTTATATTAATATTCGTTTACATGAAACGTTATAAAAAATTAGGATTCCTTTAAATTTTTATTTTTATTTTCCAACGTTTTGTTCCATTTGAGTTGGTACTTCTCTGGAGCACACCACGTACTTTTTTTCGAACCAAAACATAAAATGCGAATAAAAAAATCATGAACCTGGATTTATGAGGTTCTTTCAAATGTTTTGTCATTCATGTTACAAGTCATTCTTCTGGAATAAGTTGATTTTTTGAGCACCTTATTTTCAATGCTTCAAATTCGCCGATAGATGGAGGGTCGCCAATAAGATGCTGCTCACATCTGAGCATTATTTCAGATTCGAATCTATGCCTTGCAGATTATCTGTTATGTAATGAAAGAACTTCTAGTAAAATGACTAATAACATTTTTCCAGAAACAATTTCATCATATCTTTAGCCTAACCTAACTACTGAATAGGTATGAAGGTCAGAGAATGACCATCCACGGTCATCCACCGAGATATTTACATTGAATTCTATAGATTAAATTCCATTTATCACTTGATTCATTTGCAATCAATCCTGGTGTACTTTTTGGTTCAATTTCTGTATCGACTTTACATATACATCTATATCAACAGCCACTTGTATTGTACGATTCACACTGCCTGCAGAGGTCATGTCAACAATTCCCGTGCCATACACCACATCACGAACAGCTATGAAAATGCATTCTAGACATACCTTGTCTCTACAAGTTTCTAGAGATATACTAGGTGTACAAAATAGGCTAAAGTGATACAGTCCTAATCTGGAGTAGAAAGACATTTGTTTAAAAATCTGTTTGAAATCTATTTTCCGTTAATCAGCTGTCGCCCCCCTACGACGACATGCATCCTCCGAAAGGAGAAAATACTACGAGCACGTGGTATTGAGCGTGAATTGGAATAAAACTTGTTTTACCAATAATTACACTGGTTAACAAACTTTTGACACTAGTACACTTAGACAAGACAAGACAAGACATAAAAACATATATCTTTGTGAAAAATACAATGATAATCAATTACACTCAGATTAGTTGTTGCTCATAAATATTTAGCTTTTGAAAGTTCCCGTCTAGGTGTCCATCAATAATTCCTTGGTGACTCTTCTTCATTATGAAAATGTACTGATGAAACCTTTCTCCTTGTTTGTGTCACTCACAGCACCCAAATCTGCAGGAAAGAAATCTAGATGAGTCACCATGTGTATTTATGAGGGCATATTACATACCAAAGATTTACAGGATATTATTCATTTTAGTTCTTGGTTTCCTAGAAAATTTTGAATAACGTCCACAGAACATTACCAGGCGAGTACCTTCGAAATTCTTATCCGGCATTAATTCCCATATTTGTGGACTTACAAATATTATCTCTTCAATTTTTACCTCGCTGAACTTGGAAAATTTCTCTTTCAGTCATAGCCTTCAAAAAAACTTATATCAATCCAATGACTTCAAAATCGTCACAAATTTGCTAAGCGTGTTCAAAATATTTAATTTTCTCAATATAAGTTTTCGTAAGTCTCCTTCATAATAGAACCATGAAAAACCGGCACTGATGAAAGTTTGTTTTGTTATGGAAAAACACTGTTTTCAAACCAGTTTTTGAAGGGTCAATGAATAATCGTCAGTGACTTGAAATATATTCAAAATTAACAACAGAAACGTTATTATAATGGACCAAAACATTTTCTTTACTAAAGTTTGATTTTATTTCAGAAGAAAGTAAATTCCAGTTTAGATCCCCAAAAACTCACTCCTTTTCTTTGAAAGGTTTAAATCACGTACCAAATCATTTGAGATTTAAGATATCTTATCGTACTGACCGAGAACAAATTCCGCACTATACAGGGCTTTTCATGAGCGTTAATTAGTTGTTTCTGGCAAACTATTCAACGGATCAACCTGAAAATTCCACAGTATGCATAAGTCAATATGACCTACACGCCTAAAATATTTTAGACGAAGCGGCGTTGTCGCTTCTAC
>WOGP01010479.1:0-10305 GCA_015342065.1 Leptinotarsa undecemlineata
ACTAATTTCCGGGTTTCCTGACGTTTCGCTGGTGCGAGTGGCTAGCTTTCTCAGAGGTTTTTACATCCTGAGTTAATATTTTCGATAACTGTCAGCCATTGGAGATATTTGAAACCACATTTTCTAATAATAATAATTTTCTGATCTTTATATTTAAATAGTGAGTTAGAATCTTGGTATCCATCATTGAAATATTTCAGATATATCTTGCACATAATGCATCTGTAAATTCATTTACATCCAGCTTTCTCAGTTATCATTTATTACAAGTAAGTAGTCACTAGTCGCTCCTTTTTGGATACTTTCACCATAAACACTGGCATCCCCTATCTATATATGATTAATATATATTGCATTCAATATCTTTCATATTGCACATCAAGTACTTATTGAGAAAGATCATGAATCCATTTTTTTTTCTGATGATAACACTCTTGCTCTAACTTTTTCAATTTACCTTTGAAAAACCATCTGGAAAATGTTTTAGCTTGATGTTACAGAAAAATTGAGTTTTCAATATCAAGAATACTAGGATATTTTTTTAGAAAGAAAATTTATCAGAACCCAATATAATTACAGGACAAAAAATTCTACTGACTGGGTCGAACAACTTGGTGTTAATTTGGATGTAAAATAACTCACAAATTTTCAAATGGAACAACCAACCAAATTTCAAAGAGACATTTCTCACAATTACAACACATTGTTTTCCCAGTTATAAATTATTATAATTTATGTCATTTGAAATTCTGATGATATTGAACGTTGTCTATTACCATAGTTTACTCCCAATCCAAATTCTAAATGGATATTTCTCACAATCAATTCGCTGAATTAAATTATGAAAACTATAAAATTTAATATTTCAAATTATAATATGAACAATTTCTATTAAGTTTCATTCGGTAAATTACAATCTGTAAAATCGTAAAATTTCTTCCGTCTTTCATGGAATGTTTGTAAGATTGAGCAACTGTGCCTGGTCAATTTTTTTAAATTATTTCCTGAGGAATTACCTGAGATTCAAAATACTCACATTTTGTTTTTCACATACTTGATGAATTTAACAATTTCACCTTTAATTCAGATAAATTAAGTACTATGTATCGGACAATTTATTGATGCTTTAGAAAATTTGATGTTTCGCAACTGTGACACATAATTTGATCAGATTCAAATTTCCAAAACACATTGCGGCGAACTGAGGAAATACAAAAAAAAGTAAAAGTGGTTTCTCTATCAGAACTGATACGACTCCTAGCGACTCCTAACGTTGAGTTTTATGAAAATATTCCTGATGTTTTTAACTTCGATAGTAGTGAAAAATTGAAAATCGTTCACAATTTATGAAATTTATCAACGTATTTATGAGTATATTCATTTTTCTTCACGAAAAAACTTTCTGTGAGGTTCAGTTCAATAAGTTAAAAAAAAAAAAGAATTTTTCTTCGTTTTTTGCCTTTGGATAAATTTCAACAGGTAATGCGCGCGGTAGTGCGCACATATGATTTAAAGAAAGAAAGAGGATGAGAGTAAATTCCCGGCAACTCTATTGTTTGTAAGAAGGTGAGCAGTGAAGATGGCAGAGGCAGGAACTTCTTATATAAGATCAGTTAATAAAGAAGAAATGAGTTTGAGAACAATTTACGAAAAGAGAGTCAAGCGTCCCTTGTATCTTTCAGATACCATTGGAAAGGATTTGATGCTATCAGTTAATGAGAAACTTTGCGGGAACACAAGTTTCAAGGAAAAGGAATTCGGAAAAGCTCTCAAGCATTACAATATAGGAATTCGTTTTTGCCCTCAAAATACCGGTAATGTTTTTTTCTTTCTAATCCGTGATGTTTATTTTCTTTTCATTATCTGTCTAATTTTCAAATACCATTCAGGGCATATATTCATTATTTTTTCATCTGAACTATTGAAAAATACCTGGCTCTATTTTCATTTTCAACCCATGCGTTGCATCGGCCATCACAAGAAAACCGTGTACAGTGATTTCAAAAGTTGTGCCCTGCATTTTTTCATGCATGAGTTATATGAATGTTATAAGCCCATTTTGTTTGAAAATTTGATGAAAATTATGTAAACACTTCAAAAAAAGCATTCAGTTTGGAATCCTTGGTTGCACTTTTGTTGTTTTTTAGCCGTGATGAGTTTTTGGCCTAAACATATGAAGGAAACAGTCGAGCAAATTTTACTTGAATAAATTACTAACAGCTTTTCTGAAATTTCAGATTTCTGTTTTTGTAATTTAAGCTCAAAAAGTGTTTTCTAATTTGTCTAGCAGAAATTGCCTTGTACATCAAACTTTTATAGCATTGTGATGATTCTTAAGGAAACAAGTAACTTGTCCCTAAAGGCAATTTTGTAAGTCTTAAATTGCTCATTGCTAATTACTCATAAAGTAATTGGTAAAAAATGTGAGGAATATAATGTTCATTTTGTTAATTTTTTATGTAATTTTGACCGAAAAGATATATCAATTACAGTTGGGATGTACAAAACTCACATTCACTTTAACAATAATAATTAGTTGCAATTTCATAAAAAAAAATAAAGTAATGAAGGTTGTGGCTATCATATGGCAAGCTTGAGTCATAACCAGCAACCAAAGTGCCTAAATATTTTGCCAGTCCAATATTGAATCAGGCAATTTTTATTATGGTCCAATAATTCCTTTTTTGCACCTCTGTACTAAGATTTAGTGGTTGAAATGAACTTTACGGTGCAAAAAAAATAAATACTGAATTCTATTCATAATAAATAACAAAGTTGTTATTATCTAATTAAATTATGACATAAATTGCCAATATTTATTCATAATAAATAACAAATTGGAGACTCCAAATCATTTCCTTAACAATGATAATAATTTTACAATTTTCACCGTAAATTTTATATAAGACACGTTTCTTTACACAGTAGCTTCATCAGTACATGAAACTATTCTACAATGTTTTTTATATAACGGTAGGTAATTTGAAAACTCATTAGATAAAAGAGTAAATCTAGTAAAACAGGTACCTAGGTTCTGAAAAAAAAATCACAATACAATATTACTTTCAAGAAAAAGGGTAAAATATTGGCCCTTTTATGCCAAAACTTATTAGATAAATGATTAATTCTGGCAAAACAGAATAAAAAATGTTGATTATTGACATTTTATGAAAACGATTTAAATCATGGTGAATGGAAAACTTTTTGTTTGTCATTTGAAAAGAAAAATACTCGCATTTATTGATTTCCACATATTTCAGCAGGTTTAATTTTTATACTTTGTTTTCTGTATGAAATATGTTGTAGTCCATGTTGAAATTGTGGTTATTCTCTGAAAGGTGGCAAGCATATATGGAATTAGTTTTCTTTAGCTCAAAATTTCTCTATATTGAAGTCCTTTCATTTATCTAATTAAATTATGACTTAAATTGCCAATATTTATTCATAATAAATAACAAAGTGGAGACTCCAAATCATTTCCTTATCCATGATAATAATTATAGAATTTGCACCGTAAATTTTATATAAGACACGTTTCTCTACACATTAGCTTCATCAGTACATGAAACGTTCTACAATGTTTTTTTTTATATAACAGTATTTAATTGGAAAACTAATTAGATAAAATATCAAATCTAGTAATCGCTATTGTATTCCATTCTGGGGAGTTGGAAACATCAGTGTCATGGAGTTAAAACTGTATGATAAAGACACATTTCAGCAAGTTCAAGACACTCCTCACAATATTCTTGTCACAGCAAAAATGAAGTCAAATCAGTATGAAAATGCCCCCACACCAGTACATAAATACTGTCTTAGATGATTAAAACTGTTTTTTTGGTTTAAATGAAATGTATCTCTGTCTTTCGGAAAGAAAATTCAACATTTTAATTAATTGAAAAATAAATATGGCGAATCTATGGAAATAACTTTACCAAGCATACTTTATCTTGATCACTAACCAAGTTAGCATCATCAGGGGAGATGACAGTTTTAGTCATCTAACGATGCTTACTTGGTTAGCTACATGTGTGTCAATATACAGTCTTTTTGTTCTTGTGTGGAAAGATTGATTTCTTATTTTTATTCAATAGTTTTTCGTCCACGTGCACACAATTGTTGTGAAAACTAGCAATTCCACTGAATAAATGAATACAATTTTTGCGAATACATTAATTTTTTTGTTCCAGTTGTTTCTGACACATCTACCGCTCTTTTTTCTATTTATCAATTCCTTTTTTGTTGCTTCCCTTTCTGTGAGATTCTTATTCTTTCTTCTTCTACCGTGTCCCTTTTTTTGGTATCATATTGAATCACAATAGAAAAACATAATGATCACACTGTAAGTGGACAGCACCGTACTTGCCATTTTGGTAACAATATCAAAAATTTGTGATCCAGATAATCTTAAACTAATATTGTTTCATGGGAAGCATGGGGGCATTTTCTTATCATCAAAATCGAAATATTTTCATAATTATCTATTTTTGTTACAGACGGAGCCTTACAAGTTCTCTGCGTGCTTGTAGGAAACAGATCAGCAATTAACATAGAATTGGAACGTTATGACAAAGTTTTTGAGGATTTAATTTATCTTGAAGAAATGGGAAAATATCCATCTTCATTGAACTATAGAATATTATGGAGAAAAGCAAAGTGCTACGAAGCTCGTGGCGATTTTCAAACGGCCGACATAATTTATGATGACGCTCTCAAATTATTAACTGAGAATAGCAATTTAACGGGAGTCGAACTTTATGATAAAATCAGAGCTCTCAAATATTGCAAAGAAAATAAAAAGGTACAACTAGCCACAGCTTCGACATCAAATTCAGGACGGTTTCCAGATATTGATGAGTTTAAGGGAAATGAAAAGTATCCTGCCGCTAGTCCACTGATTGATATAAAATTTGATGATCATTTTGGAAGACATGCAGTAGCGAAACATGATATTCCAGTGGGAACCCTTATCGTTAAAGAAGATCCCCACGTGGCTTTGCTAGAGAGGGGTCGTAGCTTGACTCATTGCCAAGTTTGTTTCGTATATCTTGATCAATTTTTCATCCCTTGTTCAACATGCACAAATGTTGTATTCTGTAGCAATGCCTGTAAGAAACAAGCAGAAGCATCATTCCATAAAACTGAATGTCAAGTTTATCCAACCCTCATCGGCAGTTTAGATAAGTTAATGTCCTTAAGAATTCTCACTCAAAGAGGATTCAAATTTTTTGCTGACCAAAAAGATAAATTGTTGGTCAACTTAGATTCGCGTTACCGAGGTTTAACTAAAAATGAAGTTTATTGTTCTAATGATTATGATAATATAATATTCTTGCATCGAAATGCTGATCAAATATTATTTGATGAGAAATATCAAAATGATGCAATATATTTGCTCCGAATCTTGAAAAAAACAAACTTTTTTCCTTTTCAAACAGATGACAAAGTTCTGCGTGACGAAGAACTCTTTATTGGGCGACTCTTACTCAGGCACTGCCAGTTGATTACTTGTAACATACGTTATATAAATCAACTGAAACATGTTAATTACAACCTTTTCTGCAAGAGTGCCGAGGAAAGGACACAACTAATCGAAACTATTGGAATGGGAATATTTCCTACTCTTGCACTTTTCAATCATTCATGTGAACCAAGTATCATCCGGTGAGTCACTTTAACAATTTGATAATAGAATGGGGTAGAAAGTATGAGAATATCTAGCGTTCATCAATTGAATAGGTATAAATATACCAGCTGTCCCAAAAGTATGGAAACAGTGGATGGCATTTCAGAAAAAAGTTTCAGAAAATAGTTTATGAATTTTTGTCTGGTTATTCGTTCAATAGTGTTATCAGATTTGACCTGGACCATTAACTCGATTGTCATATCAAGGTCAACTTTTTCAGATTTTTTTTTCTAGAAGATATTCCTCATTCCACTGTTTCCATACTTTTGAAAAACCCGATGTAGTGTAAAAGTCCTCACGAGAAGAGCACCTTACTAATTAACTTTTGAGGTTGCCCATGTAAAATCTCACAACATTGTTGAATTAAAGTAAAATTCTTGAACACTTAGAAGTTTTCTCTTATTGAAACTGTTATTGGTTAGTACTGAGACATAAGTATTTTGTTGTAGAAATGCTGGCTGGCTCTTATGAATTTAGTCATTGTTCTTAAGTAAATTGTAGAGTCAGTCCATCATTTTCATAAATCATTCTTTGTAACTAATAATATAAACAAGATTCATCAGAAATAAAGTGTCAGATGCATAATTTTCTGATTGATTCGGCCGTTACTTGATGAAGATCCATAGTAATTTCATAAACTACACCTTACGATTTGATCTCCACAAACTTTATTTGAAATATATCACGACATGTTTCGCTAATACAGTAGCTTCTTCAACAGTGATTTGAATGAAACGGGGTATCCCGTTTGGATTTTACCTTTTAGAATCATTCAATGTTTTCACTTTTTCCAGTTATTTTTAGTATTAGTGAATTTCGGTTCATTTCTTATATACGAAATGAAGAAATTAGTTATTTATTTTTGGAGGAATATTTCACTTCAAAATAGGGTATGCTACTTATATCTTCAGAATACTACATATTTCGATGATAAAAACTGACAGTTATATCAATTGTAAAGTAAATTGTGAAAATCTCTCATTTTTATTTTTGAAATTTTTACTGTTTAGTAAGTTTCAATAAATTTTTGCATTATCATTACGATGGGAGGCTTACCCTTTTAATTTTCACAAACAGTAGGAACACATTTTCTCAACAAACTGTTTCATTGGTCAAAAATCTTGTTGAAATTCTGCCCATTTTATAACAGGAACATATGTTTTTATGCAATTGAACAGGCCATTCAATGTATGTTGAATTTTATAGGTACAATGATAAAGCAAGAATTTTAGCAAGAACCATAAAACCAATAAAGGCTGGAGAGATGATTTATGATAATTATGGCCCGAACTACTTATTCATGAAACTGCAAGATAGGCAGCAAACCCTATTGACGGACTTTTATTTTGAATGTGCTTGCGTACCATGCATAGAAAGATGGCCTATGGCTTCAATTTTGGAAACAGTAATAAGAGTTCCCTGCAAGACTTTCAATTGTGATTTCATATTTTCTATAACACGTACTAGAAGACCAAGACTGTGTTTGATATGCTACAGAGAACTTCACGATGCTGATATTAAGGGAATCACTGAGGTAATATGAAAACTTTATATAGACACATTTTCAGAAAGTAGTTTTGAAAATTCCAGTTCCTTCTTTGAACTACCATGGTTGCTGTTTGTCACAATGTCATAAGTGAAAGTTTCATTTACTATAAAATAGAAAAAAGACAATTTTAGCATCAGCATATGCATTCATTCATTCATTATTTCTCTTTCTTATAACGCTTTAAAGCATTTCACACTCTGAAATATCGTACTACCATAGAATCCCATGAAAATAGTTATAAAAAGTATAAATAAAGTTGTAACATCAGTAAACTTCTCTATTTTGATATCCAAGTATAATATTGTTTTGTTATATATCCCATTTTACTTGTTTCAAGAAAAACGAGTTTGGAGTCAGAACTTCGATATTTTAAAAAACTTTCAAGAACTCAATGCATTTAAATACAGTAGAAAATGTAATTACATCATAATTATGTCTTATTTTCCTACATATTGTTGTTTTTTTTTCCAATACAAAAATTAATTTTGGAGATTGAACAGAACAATTTTCTAAAAGCATCTTTCAGTTTTGACATCATATAACAACTATATATGAGTATTGAATGATAAAATATTAAAAAAATGTTTTTGTTAAGTATGATTAATTAAGTTTTATACTTGATAATGGAGTCAAACCCGAAACCGGTTGTATAAATAAAATCTACCAGTGGTATTTAGACAAAAGTGTTTTTATTAATTTTATTTAAGTTATCATGAATTACCATAAAGTAAACAAGTCATCAATCACACGTATCAAAGTATGATTAATTAAAAAAAAAATTAAGCTAAATAGTAAAATGAAATGTTAATCTGAACTGAAAAAATTACACTTTATTAAGGTACATTTTCTTTTGAATATGTGGGAGTATGGGAGTAACCCTCAATAACGTTACATCTTCTTTTATGTCTTCACTTTTCTTTCACAAGATATAGTAAGTATAAGTAAAAAAAATGTTTTTTCTAAATTTTAGGAGTGTCTAATTTTTGGGAAAGAAAGTTTTTGGTGGGAATCTTCCAAAGTAAGAGAGGAAGAAATCAATTTCAAAAAGAATAACTATACATAGATGTGGAAATCATGCAAAGAAGTAATTTTCAGACACAAACTGGTAGAAAAAGCCCTCCTGAAATAGCTACTTTAATATAAACATTGAATTACACGAAAGAAAAATACTTTCGAAACAAATATTTTCATATGAACACTGAATTATACAAAAAACACTTTTACTTACATATTCTGTAGGATAATATAATATTTGACAATATTTGTCCTTATTTGTACATGTTGGCGTAGGATATCGTATGTATTCTTGACAGATACCTTATGGATATTTCATTTTCTCAGAAGTTTTCACGCTACGAAATCCCTTCATCAAACTTGTTGTTTTCTTCCGTATTAGGATGCAACTCATTGAACTGCAGGAATCATCATAACATCTGAACTGCAGGAATCATCATAACATCTATGTGTATAAGCAATAAATTTTGAACTGCTGAAATCGTATTTTTTTACTCTTTTCGGAAATTTCCGAAGAGTTTATGTTGTTCCAAAATGTTTCAATATGATTTATTTATTTTCAGCCCATCGAATATTATTGTAATTATGGAGACAAAATGTTTCAAGAAAACAATTTTGATGATGCATTGAAAGCGTATAAAATCGCGTTAGAACTGAAGTATGCCTATACTAAACGCCCAGATCTAGAAATAGTCAAAGTTCAAGAACGGATGGAGCATATTTTTGCAAGAAATGGAAACGTTGCCAATAAATGATGACTTCTTTTATGCTTCCCATATGCTTACTTGTTCATGTTTATTTGTTTCTTATGTTCACAAAGTTTTTTAATATCAAGAATGTTTCACGTTTATGTGTTCAAAAATCTTCTCGTTTTATTTGTATGTATGAAACTAAGTAGTTTGTGTAGTGTTCTAGACTTCCATTAATGTTTAATTTGTATTTTATAGAAAGTTCTCAATAAAAACTCATCAAAACATCCAATGTTGTTTTCTACTGGACTTTATTATTACTAAATACTACTGGGTTTTTTTCCCAACACCAAATCGTTATTTAACACCTCGACACGTGTTTCGAGACATCTTCCTCTTGAAAATGATCACTTGGTGATCGAAACAAGTGTCGAGGTGTTAAAAATAACGATTTGGTGTTGGGAAAAAACTCCAGTAATATTCATTACTACACCAAAGGTTCCAAACAGTACATCATAAGTTATTATTACTATGTTGAAAAAACTTCTACATCTCCAATAAATGTTTTATTGGAATATCATTTGAAAGGTTATTTTATGTTCTTAATGTTTTTTGGCACAAAAATTTGCAAGTCTCTTCCATCCCTCATTTTTAGATGACAACCTGATATTTCACAAAGTACTACAAAATATCAATTATGAAAAACTGTTGATATTTTTAAATGTGTAAAAGCTTTTTCTTTAGATTCTTATTTTTCACACTTGTTTATTAGAAAATGGACTTGAAAAAGTATATTTCATACAACAGTCTAAAGATAAAAATACTAGTTGTCTATGATACTACCTTGATTAGCAAAACATGCATCAATAGAGAGTACATCTGTTCTGGTGTGGAAAGAGTGTTTTTCATAGATTCATAATCTCAATTTTTCTATTAATCAAAATGTAGAGTTTTTGTGGGGAGAAACAAAGTGAAAATTCATTGAAAGCAATGGAAAGAAGCAATATATGAAAATAAATCACCATTTAAAAATGAGATTCTTCAAACAAATGAGCTTCGCTTATTTCTCAGATTGCAATTCTGTTTTGAGATGGTCGAATTTCAATAACAATGGATATAGCCTAACCAAAAATGAAGATGTATCTGGCAAAATTTCCCCCGAAGCACCTTGAAATACACTTTCCTTTATGAGCCCAAACCAATATATAACACAGTCAAAACCGAGAGATGAGTATAAATTCTTATGAAGGTCTCAATAGACCAAACAGCACAGGTATAAAGAATAGGAAAAATTATACCATCGACTGAGACAGCTGGGATTCACACATAAACGTCTTGAATAGTAGGCTGAACTCCATCTGTGGAGT
>WOGP01010480.1:0-10304 GCA_015342065.1 Leptinotarsa undecemlineata
CCCGATGATGCCACTGACCCATAATCCACACCAAACAGAGACTTTTTCGAGATGCATCGGTAGCTCTTGCAATGCTTGTAGCTAGTCTACACTGCAGATGCGGCAATTTTGCTTGTTAACATATCCATTTAACCAGAAATGAGCCTCGTCGCTGGAAACAATTTTTCGATAAAAATTTGGATCTTTTTCCATCTTTGCCAGCGCCAATTCAACAAATGTTAGACGTTGTGGGAGGTCGTGTGGCTTCAATTCTTACACCAGCTGTATCTTATAAAGTTTTATACCCAAATCCTTTCGCAAAATTTTCCACGTAGTGGAGTAACAGAGGTCCAATTGCTGCGAACGACGGCGAATCGACATTTCACGGTCATCACGAACACTGGCGGATACAGCCGCAATATTTTCTTCGGATTAATTCCCAATAATGTAAACTGGGTTCGAAATTTAGTCACAAGCTTCCGAATAGCTCCCTCAGTAGGCCGACGAAACTGCCCATAAATTGGAAGAAGTGCATGATGCACTTTCTTCATCGAGCATAAATTTTGATAATGACATTCAGTAATTTGCAAGCGTTGTTCATTAATAAGCGTTGTTGTTCATGGTTAAATTATAGATCAAATTGAACAAGTTAATTAAATACCGGCAAAATAATCATTATTTAGGTCGAGTTTAGATAAAATAGAGAAATTTGTCAAGTGTCTCTCCCTCATCTTGCATGTCACGTTAATGGTATGGCAAGACGGCGAAAAGAATGAAGATTTAAGAAATTTCCATAATATCTAAACTGTCTCGACCAAAAACATCCAATTCAAAATTGAACGGAAACCCAAGAGATAGATGGTCTTGTAAACAGACGTGAATATGGTACATTGGGCCACAGAGTGTACAGTAAACTAACTCACAGACAGGTACCTGTACAAAAACTCTAACCACCAGCCACAACAAAAGACAGGAGTAGTTGAAACATTGGTTGTGAACCTGAGAGTATTTTTGAGGAACTGAATCACCTAAAAAATGGGAATGAATATAATGTCAGTAAATGAATTATGTGCATATATCTATCAAAAGTTACAGAAAATTGTCACGTCAGTATAATAGATCATTTTTGCTCCATCAGTCTATTTAAGGAACTTTACCCTCATTTTTCGTAGAGTTTGAGTAGTTAAATTAAAATATGGAAGTTATAATCACAGATCTCTGGTCTACTGACCAGAATAATAAAATAATCATAAATTCACCGATATTTGGGCCTGAATAATAAACGTGGCATTATAACTAGTGATGTGATTGTACATCTGTATCAGGAGTTTACTCCAAATTTTCTAACATATTACTCAAACACGACGCGGCTCCAATTCACTGAAAGTAGACAGAGCGGAGACATGGAGGTAGTCTTGCGGTGAAAGTTAAACAGGCGACGCCGCAAACGCTGAGTGCCGTGCAACAGGAAAATCGACGTGTAATTTCTATTTTCCTCTCAGAAACCATCTTTTGAAAGGTTTTCAAAAAAATTTTCGAATTATATGCGTATATATCTGAAAGAACCTTGGGAAAAATTTATAGCTCAAGGGCCCAAAAAAAAAAGATATGTGATAATTGTCTGGTAAATGATCAATATCATTAATTTCCGATGTCGGTTTTGAGTCATTGGGTATTGCATTGAATTGAAGTTGTCTATTTTGCTGTTTCTATGAAGGTATTTATCAGAGAAACGTAGTTTCACAAAAGTTGCTAGGTGACTACGCCAATAAAGGTTTTTTCTCAATTGTCATATGATTATAAAAAAAGAAAGACTAGCCTGGAAGATATGAATCCGAAAAGTTACCAAAAAACAACCATTTTTTTTTCATTTGTGGAGACTGTTTCAATGCAGGTGAAATTTCTAATAATTTAGCAACA
Source organism: Leptinotarsa undecemlineata (assembly GCA_015342065.1). Classification (NCBI taxonomy): domain Eukaryota; kingdom Metazoa; phylum Arthropoda; class Insecta; order Coleoptera; family Chrysomelidae; genus Leptinotarsa; species Leptinotarsa undecemlineata. Next base: position 1,900 of record WOGP01010480.1, read on the forward strand.
AATAAAAACGAATACTTCCTTGGTACTTGCAGATTATATTGGGAATACCGCATTGGTGAAAGAACAAATATAATATTTCCTCGTTTCACACTAATTTTTCTTCAGGTTGGTTGGGTAACAATATCAATTTTCAAATGAAAAAAAATTGTTTTATTGCCAATGTTTTGAATTCACTTGAATTTTTCTTCAGGGCTCTGTAACAATTAATTTCCATAAACATACCTCCCACAAAACATATTCGATTTTTTTCGTTTCAATTATACAAGAAATAATGAATTCCTAATTAAATTACTCACCGAAAAGTAATTTCTTCGTGTTAATAAAATAACCATTTCAAAGACCGTCAGATACATAATATGGTTCAGTCTATCAGTTTGATTACTGTGTTGATAAGAGACACATGAGCTCGAAAATTATTATTACAAAAAGAAATATGGACCTACAAAGCTCCCAACAGAAATCAAATCAGTTCATTCGATATCCAAAATGGACCTTACGGATATCCAGGAGACGTCCTTTGATAAACAGGGTACGTCTTTGGGATATTGATGTTGAGCCCTAATGGAATTGATTTGGCAATATTGTACAATGAAAAGAGAACTATTTGACTGAAAAAAAAACAAGAGAGCTTACCTGAATCTTTTGAAAGTGTAAACATATCTAAAAAGGCTCACAAAATGTTAGGTTTCATAATGAGAACTTGTCGGGAATTTAAGAATATACAAACTCTCCGTACTCTCTATAGTCAATAGTGTTCTAAGTTATGGCTCTGTGATATGGATCCCTGGATAAGACATTTACCTATATAAACTTGAGTGGGTACAGAATATATTCAGAGACTATATCAATAAAAAATGTTTTTACTCCACCCCAATAGGAATGAACTAAACATATTATTACTAGTGAATAGAAGGAAAATTTCAGATATGAAGTTCCTCTTTAAAGTTATAAATAATTAAGTTCATTCGCCTGCTGTCCTTAGTAACATTTACCTTAATGCTTCTACGTATGTTACTAAGCATCAGCATCCATTCCGTTACGAACAATCTTATACAAAATATTTTTTGAACTTGCCAATTCATAGGTGCAACATATATAATACGCTGTCAAATTCCATCACTATTGATATTTTCTCTTTCTCATTTTTTCTAAGTTTTCCTACACCTTGAAAATCATTTCCTTGCTACACAGACTTGATTAGTTGTTGTGTATAGATGTTTATACAATATTACTTCATAACAGTTTTAAAAACTATTTATAGATATAAATTATAATATTGAGAAATAACATATCTGTGAATAATGTTTTTGGTCAATTGCGTTTGTATTCCTGGGAAAAACTGGACATTGAATAACCGTCACTTGAACCTTCCCAGGCGTTCTGTCTTTCCACATCGATGGATGTAAATTAGATGCAAACTGGATATGTGAATAAACTGATTTGGACGTTTCAAAAAGTAAATATTGAAATGTTCACCTGTAATCGACAGACGTCTCAGAAATATGTTGAATTCATTAATAATGTATTAAATGCTTTTCATGATAATAATCACAAAACTTCACACTCCGTGTTTTACAGTAGCTACCTCAGTTGAAACGGTCCAACTGGGGAAACTGTATACTGTTGTAGTGAAATGCGTATTGGAAATGAAGTCTATAGACAATAGTGTAAAAATGTGTAATTATTAAAATGAATAGTATTATTCATTTCCACTAAGTAACAGGTCAGGGTATTCAAGAAGTGAATCTAATATTAAATATTTTTGTGTCACCTAGAATTGATTTTCAAGAAACATAAAATACATCGTTCAATTAAAACATAAAGAATCAGTGGCAATTTCACATACGTAACAAAATAAATTTTTCAGTTTGGAATTTGAGGTATCTAACAATAAGAATGGATTTTTTTCATATACTAACTGATAAAAGAAAAGAAACACCTATATGTGTTTAATATATCTTTTGGATCATCTGATCAGTTCTTTTACTCATTATATTATTAGACTTTCAGTTTCATTGGTTAGGTTAGGTTAGTTAGGTCCAAAGTGAGTGGATCTATTCGACGCTTCACCGCAACCCACATACATTTATTGTGGCTCACACCTATTTACACTCGACCAAATAAACCCATCTTCTTAACGAAGCCGATTAGCTTGTATGTTGAGTGATCTTTCAGGTCAGATGGTTAGAGTATGGCTCTGTCGAAAGTCCTGATTCGATCCCAGTGGGGCAGGCACAAAGTATATGCTCTGCGGTTTCATCATTTTCCAAAGAGTGGCGATACACACTGTCTTCCGATAGTCCAAGTCTCTGTATATGATGATTCAGATGACAGTTACCTACAAAGGCCTCTTAGGCATTGTAGTTCATCCCAACTGTTTCCAACAACTGTTTGGTATGAAGCTTCGAAGGGTGAATGAACTCCTTGGGGTGAGACAATCCTAGAAGATTCTGCTAGAAGTCCATTAATCTTCTTGCCATCCAGATGTTCAATTTTTGTTTGGTAAAGCTTAAAGCGAATCCAATTACAGCTTCTGGTCCGATGAAGCCGCTTGCAGCACCCTTTTTTGCAAGAGATGCAGCAGCCTCATTGCCTTCCAAACCAGTATGGCAAGGAATCCAGACCAGAGACAGTAGGTATGTTAAGTCTTCCTATCGAGGAGAATCGTTTTTGGCAATTTGCTACCAATTTAGATGTCTGCGACTGAAAACACCTGCACCCGAACCTGATGGTATTTTTGATCCATCTGTGAACTCGTGAAAGAGGTTGAATATTGTGTGGACGAGTCTCGATTTCCCAAAGAACTTGTTCAGGGGGTCACAAAAATGAACGTACAAACAAAAGGGGTGATAGAGAAGATTATTTGCAACGGAAATAGCCATATTCATTATTATCTGATTGTTGATGGTTCAAAAGTTCCCATAGGTACGAATTGCATACACAATTATTACTTCCCGTAGATGGAAAATGAGTTTCAGTCTGTTTAGTTCAGCATATAAACTCCTCTAATGAGTTGCAACGCTCTATCATTACTGATCATAACATCGGTCGCTTGCCTAATTTTTCGACGCTCTACTGCTCTCCAACTTTCAGTTGTGGAAACAAGTTGAAATAGGCCCATGAAAAAAAGTTGATGGGATTAAGGTCAGGTGAGTGCGGCAACTGTAGTAGAATTCCATCGATCTTCGAAATTAATACCGAGGTGAGGTTTTTTTAATTCAGAGTGAGGTTGGGCTCCATTGTTTCACAGTTACGTATCTCGCCGTTTTGATAGAGATGCGTCTTTGAGTAAGCCGTCCAAGTTATGTTGCAAATAATGTGAATAATCTGCACCGTTAAGTCTTTCCGGTTGCTCAATTGGTACAACTGGTTTGTCTTCAATGATTCCCGCCCACTGCTTGACCGAAAAATGATGCTGAAAATGATCATTTCTTACAATTTGAGGACAAACATATGACAAATAATGTGAATTGTGTTTATTGAATATTTCTGCTCATTTAAAATTGCTTCCGGCACTCAAGAATCTTTTTTGAGAAATTGAAGTTCTTGTCTATTAAGATGCAGTATTTTCCAACATAACTAAATAACGTTTATTTGAAGGTGGTTGACAATGTTTCGTGGTGCATTTCATTAGTTCGGACTTTCATTGTTTAATATGATATAAAATGATTCAAAATCCCTGAAAGAATCTGTAAAAAATATAGAAGATTAGCTGAAAAATAACAATTATACGAAGCAAAAAAACTGAATTTACAATGAAATGAAATACAGGCAACAACCAAATAATAAAAAAAGGAAGAGAGAACGCCACAACCAGTACTTGTGCTTTCCTACATCAGAGGATTGTCGGAAAGGATTAGAAGGATTGGGTGCAAGTATAGCATCAGAACCTGCTTCAGATCTGGGAACACTATCCGTAGCAACCTCACGAAAACTAGGCCACCCAACGTGAACTGCGATTCCAAGAATTGCATTTACCGAATACTCCGCGAGTGCGGAGAATCATACTTCGATGAAACTAAGAGGCCATTGAAAGCTCGCATTGCCAAGCACAATAAATACACACAGCGAGGAGAAACCAGCAAATCAGGAACAGCAGAGCATGTTTGGACTCCTCAACATAACATCAAATGGCCTCAAGCTGAAATCATCCATAAAGAGGATCAATGGCTTAGGAGAAAATTCAAAGAAGCCGCATATATTTGTCCAACAACGCATTTAGTCAATCTAGCGTAGAGATACGGAATATATGAAAACCTCTAATCAAGCGGAATACGACCAACTCCCGCCAAATGGTCAACTCCCGCTAAAACCGATGAAGTGGTGTCAATGTCAATCATGGTTTTAGATAGAGAAGTTTTTTTACCGGTGGGAATTTGCGTACACGTACCCTGTTAAAACGATGGGACCGACTATTTTTCCAATTTCTAACCATTTTCATAGTTTACTTCAATATCAGCTTGAGCTATTACATAACGAAAAAATGTATGTGGTTTACTATTCTTCATGTGGAAAATCTCGAAAAGAAGGGTTTGTTACGTGTTCATCGCATATTTTAATTGAGTATCCATCAGGTCTACCAGAGTTTGTGAGATTTGGAAATGCTGAGAACGATGTGTTAGCAAACAAATCAACAATCATTTAGTTTAGTAAAAGGTGAATACACAATACTGGTATATCAACTAAAGCTCTATTATCCAGGAAGTCACAGTTTCAAGGTTGTGATACAAAGGAAATAAACTGCAGAACTGAAAGTTTTATTATTGTTGCACCTCAAGTTCAACCTTGTTGTTACTCCGTAATAAGTGATAGTCAAACTCACTCTGCTGAGTCCTGCGACTATACCGTCGGTGTTTCCCTTACACATGATCCTTGCTACTCCCTCGAACAAATTCCACACACCCTTCTGAAAACATGAATGAAAATGCATGTGTGTGAGCGGGGTTGGGATAGGCAATGGCAATGATACCGTTTACATTCATTATGGCCGCCTGATTAGATAAATATATATGGAGAACGTTGAAATGGGGTGTCACGAGAGGTTTTCAGACTATCAATATGGTGTATGTAGTATGGGCACTCACGTGCAGCATTGTTATTTACACAGAATTCAAAACCATTGTTCGGTTTCGAATTTTTGAAAAAAATTCGAAAATTCGAATTGTTCTCACAAAAGTTAACTGTAGGCCTGGCAACTTTTTGTTTACCATTTTTTCACTAATAATTCAGGATGAAAATATCAGAATACAACACTGGCTTTCGAGATACTAAATTGCCACCAACTTTGATGTTAAATATATTGCTAATTGCATTTGCTATGTACCTGATTTCAACAAAAATCGGAGAAGAAAACAATGACAAAAAAACTACTTGTGAACTACTGGCCTCCTTGAAATATTTAGGTACGTTTCAAGTCAACAATTCAAATATTGAATACAAAAAACATAAACTAATGGTGCAGTTATATTATTATTGTAAGCGTCACTTGTCAGGTCACTGTCATGTCACAATCTGTACATAAATAAAAAAAAGTTACGTCAATTTGAATAATCACAACAAACATTTGTTAAAAAAATATTATGATATATACGTTGGTTAACTGTGAAAAAGGGGTTTTTGGCTTTCACTTCTCCATCTCCATATAGAGTCTTCCAACAGGGACTTCCAAACTTTGACAATCGATAACGGCCATCTTGTTGAAACTACATCAAGAACTGTTCGTAAGGTGGTAGAGTTTTGTATCCTCTTGTTCAATAAAAGTTCGACCAACACCTGTACGTAGAAGAAACGGAAGATCTGCCGAAAACATCGCCGATGTCTGTAAGAGTATACAGGTAAATAAACATATGTAGGTAAAGACTATAGTCAACTCCGTGTGTTCGCTGAGTGGGCTCTGGAGCATTTGGCAACTCACCCTAAATTTCATCGAAAAATCGTCTTCAGCAATAAGGCCCATTTTTGAATGAATGTGTACGTTATCAAACAAAATTGTCGAATTTGGACTGATACCATTCCATAATCCACATGACATCCAAGAGTGTCCAGTGTATTCCAAAAAAGTCACCACACATCTCATGCCACATTAGGTAAATATTCTGAACACGTTTTCAAGATGACATTTTGATGTACTGCCCCAGGATATTATTCCATATCTTAGAACTGAGTTGAGAAGAGAATGATATTTAGTAAGGGCTGGGTTCTGGTTCACGGATCTTTTAATTATTGTAATTGCGTATGTTGACCTACTCAGCTTGGTACATAGGTTATGTTTATGTTCTACCCATGATAAAATTCTAAACCAGTACGAAATATTCAAAATCATACTGTGTTCTTGACACCAACAGATGACAAAAAGATACATGAACTCATCATGAATTTGAAAAATAATAAATCTCCTGGTTTGGACGGGATACTATCCGAAATGCATAAAGAAATAGCAGATGGCGTGTGCAAACAGATATCATACCTGACTAATAATATTTTTATATCCGGTATTTGCCCAAGACAATTCAAACGACCTCTTATCAAACCGATACACTAATCAGGACCAAAAAATGCAACCAAAAAATTTATACCCATATCAGTAATCTCTACTATTCCGAAAATATTCGAAAAAACCTTAAAAAATATACTCATAATATATATTGAAAAGTATAACCTCATCAGCAGCCGACAATTCGGTTTTCAAAAAAAATAAATTCACTCAGGATGCAATGTATTTAACATCAAGAATCCATCAATCACAACACACAACAGAAAAAAAACGATAGGTATATTTCTAGATCTCGCCAAAGCATTTGACACTGTAAATCACAAACAGCTCTTGATTGTATTAGAAGATTTGGGTGTTCGAGGAGTGATTAAAACGTTGATGGAAAGCTACTTGAGTGACCGGATTCAGCAAGTAAAAAGTGAATAATTGTGTCAGTGATGAAAAAACTGTTGAATGTGGTGTACCCCAAGGTACCGTCCTTGGTCCACTACTATTCGTTCTTTATATCAATGACTTTTTTCTCTAGATATGAAGGGAGAAGTTTCGCCGATAATACTGCTGTAATTTTTCATGCGGAAAATTGGGATAAACTTAAGGAAATAATAGAAAAAGACATAAAAGCAATTAACTGGTTTGACCACAAAATCTTCACCATCAAAGTAAAAGAAACTGAATCTAGGTATCTAGGTATTACAATAGACAATCATCTCAGACGGAATATACACATACTGAAACTATGTAATACACTAAGAAGTATTTTGTATCGATTCAAATTCCTGCGAAAATTCTTTGAGGATAACTATCTTAAAATGATTTATCATGCGCTAGTTGAATCCAGAATTACATATGGTATAATTAGCTGGGGTAGTGCACTGAAAGAGCATATTGAGAATCTGGAAGTGCTTCAAAGAACATTCCTGAAAATTATGCTGAAAAAACCAAATCCATACTCTTCAGAAACTTAATATTCCGAATCCAAGGTATTTGATATTCGACAAATTATTTTTTCAAAGCAACCTGCTTTGCATTCAAACACAACTCATACCTTTTCAAACTAGAATATACCTACGATACTAGAAGGAAGGCGGATCATTTTAGAACACAATTTGCCTTCAAGTCTATCGGACAACGCTGTTATACCCATTTGGTTCCAAGGTTCTTTGCCGCATGAAATAAAAACACTAAGAATATTTAACAAATTTATGAGAAATCTAAAAAAATACTTACTGAACTTACGGAAATTCATAGGTTGATTGAATGTAACAGTTAATTTGTAATAGGAAATGAAATGAAAAAGGGTTATATATGTATATATAACAGGAAACTTCATTCATTAATATTATGTAATAGGAAATGCACGAGTTATAGATACCACAGTCTATAACTTTGTGGGTATAAATACTGTTTTGTTTGCATAGCATATTATATTATCATTGATGTCATTTAGATCCACGCATTATATGTATATAGGTGTTAAATTTTCACTCCACTTTCATTTTATACAGTGTGACCCATTTTTAATGGAAACACCCCCCTAAAATTTTAAGTTGTGAACCGATTTCAATAATTTTTGTTTCAAATGTCAAGTACTAAAAGGTCTATCTTGAGAGAGAATTTGAAATGTTTATTAAAGTTTCTAATTCGAAAATCGGGATTTTTCATTAGCGATTTTTTTTATTGAAGAAATCACTACGCCACTGGAGCATCTAAACAGGTGTGACCAACATTTTATGAAAAAATATTCATTATGAACAAAGTTATGACAACTCAAAAATTCTAAAAATCACACAGCTAACAGTCACAAAAAACACCCTAAATCAACAGATATAGCCACGAGAATATTTTTTTATGATTTCAACAATAAAGTACCGCTAGATAAAAAAAAAAACAAATAGCCTAAATATTTTTAATG
>WOGP01010481.1:0-10303 GCA_015342065.1 Leptinotarsa undecemlineata
CACAAGTTTCTCAACTTCTGAGAGTTGTCGTTCGTATGGGGGCGACAGCTGATTAACGGAAAAACAGATTTTAAACAGATTTTTTTTAAACAGATTTGAATAGCTAGATTTGCTCAAATGTTTGTTTGTCCTTCATGATAAAATAAAGATCTAGTAAAAACTAATCTGTCTAGTCTCTGATCGCATATTATTTGCAACTGTAACTTGAAAACACAATCATTCATCCTTTTCGAACCATTTGTGGATCTCTATTACCTTCTGTAACCATCAAGACTAATAGTTGAGACCAAACTGTGTCTAAAGGCTGTATCGAGGAGAGATACATATGTACTGGAAAATCAATATTCATCTCTCCCAACTACTTATAGCGTAAGGATCTAGAAAATGCATGCCGGATAGCAACTACTTTCCTTGTTTATAACACGCTGGATATTGAATTATAACCAACAGATGCTTACTTAAGATACCTCATTAAGGATAGTCTCGCAGATGTTTCTCGTTTATCCAGCAGCAGGACTATGCTGGAATTATTTTCTAGTAATAGTCAATTGGAATACCTCATAAGATATTTTCAATTTCACTCACAGGGGTTACTCTTATAAGTATCTGTGAACACAATACTTCTTGGATCATCTCGGGATCTAATAAGTAGAGAAACAAAAATAAAATTATATTAAAATTTTATGAGAACAACAACTAATATAAATATGCTATCAATAATTTAGGGATTCTCATAACCATAATAAAACCCATCCTCAAATGCTCTATACATATCATGAGAGTTTCTACGTAGCCTTCTTCCAATTGGTTCTAAATCAGAATAACATTTAGGAAATACACGTTCTATAGCTTCCATTGCTTCCCGTTGTGTAACATTTCTAGATGTAACAACAGAGCTCAAAGCTTTATTCTTGACACATATTTGGTGAGCTTCTTTAATATTTAAAGGAGATGCATCTCCACTCGACCATGCGGATAAAAAACTACAATGGGCAAGATTTGCTGCCCGAATTTCTGTGCAAGCCAAATGATCCAAATTTTTGAAGTCTAGGTTGTTTCTACAGTAGTCAAACATATGAATCAGTTCATGAGTAAGGACAGCTTGAACTATTCCCTCTTTGCGAGCAGTATTTTGACAAATTACCACCTGAAATTGAAAATGTTAGGATTGAGGCTTTCTAAAAAATGTTCAAAAAATTAAATAGTATGCTTTTATAGTGATATATGTAAGTTAGTAATCAAATACAAGTAATTTTCAAATTTATGAATAAATATTCGTACAAGAGGACTCTGGTTCATAACATGAATTTGAGTTTGCATTTGATTTCCGGCTAACATCAGAAAAAAATTGGACTCGAAGCAAGAAGAAAGAAAAATGAAGTGAATCAAATGGAAAAGTAAAGTTATCTTACGAATTGAGTATTCAGGGGCAATATTATCGTTTTAGAGAAAGTAGTTAATAACACAACAGCATTTATATAGGGCCAAATGCAGGATACAAATTGCTATAAAATTTCACAAAGAGAAATACAGGTCCTTATAAAAAAATAATGTGACTGTTATTAAATAAAATCACATTCAAAAATGTTATGAAACCAAATGGAAGTGTATATGAAACATAAAACATTCCTTTCATCTTTTTAAAAACTTTGAAGCAAACAACAGACTCCACAATTTTGACATTTTAAAATATTTTGAAAACCTGTATGGAAGTTTGCCTTACTATTTAATCCTACAAAAGTAACAATTGACTTATGCTAATATGTGAAATTATAAAACAAGGATAAAAATAAAAACAACAATAAAAGTTAATTGGCGCTTGGTGGCGACTTCATTGACTTCAGTGGTGCATTTGCTTTTTCAGCTGCAGGACTTTCATATAATAATAGGAATAATTTATTACTGGACATGGAATTTCTATATCGTTGTCATCAACACATCCAAACCTGCTTTCCTCACAAAGAAACTATTTTTGAAGAATTATTTTATAAAAATACTAGTTTTTACTTTAACAGACGATATGAATATTCTAAGATGAGAACCTTTTTATACAGTTTATGAATTATAATTATCAATGATGTTGGTTGCCAAGATATTTATTCATGAAAAATGTTCAATTTCCACACCTTTGTCCAATTATTTTTTTTTATTTGAATATAAATTGTTTTCGTTGTCGACAATATCAATGATGACTGAACTTCTTAAAACTATGTAGCTTTCCATATTTAATAGAGATAGAAATAGCAATGTTTTTTGATATGCAACCTGAATCAGTAAAATAACCATAATTACATTCACCAAAGAAGTATCAAGAATAACAGTATCAACAATTTTGACAAGCATTTGGAGAAATAATCTTCAATTTTGTATTCCACCACTACTTAATTCCAAAGATTCCATTGATTGAGATGGAATGAAAAGTGGTAATTGGTATAGGTCCTCAAACAACATAAAAATGACAGGAACGTACAATCCAGAGTCCAGAATTATAGCAAACAGAAAGTATATAGTAGTTCAAAAGGAATTCAATAATTTCAAATTAAAAAATATTGAAAAATCCATATCAATTGTGTGATGTTTTCAGTGATTTTTTAAGTGATAATCTTATTTCAAACTTTGAATCAGGGATGCCATCGACAGTAAGCACAGCATTACCCATTTCATTGCCTTAATATTTTGATATTAATGCAAACGTAACTAAAACTCAGAAAAGATTTGAGATGAAAACAATGTTTCAAAGAAATTCATTTTGTTGTTCTTTAGTAGTCTGATTGCCACATTAGATTTGAAGATTTGTATGAATCTGAATGAAAGTACCTGGTTGAGAATAGGATCATAACCCCCACTGACTGTTGGAGCACACTCTTCACAAGATATGTGTCTTCTAATATCTATTGCACATCCAGATGCCCTTAATGCACCCATCATCAGTTTCACCAAGGGACTCTCCTTGACGCATTTGTAAACATTTCGTTCGCACTTCATTTTGTCAATGTTCTCCGTTCCTTTACCTGTTAAATAGTCTGAAATTCCGAGAGATATGGGTTTTGGGGGTTTCCTTCGATCTGGATACAAGTCATATCCCCACTGACTAAGGTCTTCTTCGGTTGAATTGTGCTGTTGTTTATCATTTTGGTTCGAATTCTCATTTTCCTGATTCTGTGAGGGTTCTTTTTCTTTAGGGTTTATAAAAGTCATTTGGTATTGGTGTTACACAAAATTGTAATAATTAAAGGTTATGTAAAACCACAGACTAACTTTCTCTCTCTCTCTCCAAATCCTATGGCCATTGCTTCTCATTCAGGCGCATTTGTCCCAACCTAAGAGTAATAAGGGCCCAACGATTATGGAGATACAGGATTGCTTACTTTTGTGATTTAGTTTAGTTGTGCACGTCACGTGATCTCGTGATGTAACAGTGGTGACTCTGAATTGATCCGGTAGTGCACTTTTAAATTGAAATAAACAAATTTCATGTAAATCCCTTATTAAAATATTATTTTCATGTAGGATTAAATACTTAATATAATTAGATTAATACTAAGTAAATGATGTGAATGATAGGGCGAGCTATTTCGCACTTTTTGAAAGTGAGAGGTTTCATCAGTTTTTTATTATTTTCGTGAAAACTGTAACTCCCACAAAAATGTAATACTGTCCGAAAATAATCCTCAAAAATGTTAAAATAACACACCGTCACGAGTGTTACGTCACAACTGCTCGGCGCTTGTTCAACGTGCCGATATATGTAAGTAAGCAATCCTGTATGTCCATAATCATTGCATTTGGCCAGGCTCCCCATGTTTATAGTGAACAGAAGATTCGTCCTGGGGCACAGCTATCTTCCTCAAGGCAATACTGCCAACCTTCGTGTTTTCGTATCTTGAAAAACTGGCAAATTGCTCGAGATAGCAGAATCGTCAAATAAGCAAGCAAAAGTTAAGAAATCCCTAAATATAGGTTATCTAAATTTTAATAGGAAAATAAAATATCGAGTGGCAACCCTGACTTGGATAATTTATAAATATATGTATAAAAATGAAATTATCTATAGTGTTTCAAATATTAATGATTGATATTACTATTGTCGATAATTTCTAGTGATTGTACTACCTTGTCTATATTTCATTCACCAAATGATCCAGGTAAGTTGATATTGTCATTAAAAAAAATGTTTCCAATTCTTTTGTCTCGTTTTTAACCTCAATTTTTCTCCAGTTCAAATTTTTCAAAACTGGGCATGATACGAGACTATCTAAAATTTTTCATAAATGTGTCTATAACATTTTTTAGAAACCATTTAAAATTAATTACATTTAGGTGAAGTCTAGAATCTCATAAGTTGTAAGCCTAATAAGAAATAAGGTATATGTGACATTTCTTTCAGTTACTGGTTATTATTTCATGGAAAAAGTATGACAGGTTCTACATCGAAAAGGAAGTTGCGTCTCGAAAATAAGAAGAAAAAAATGGCAGCATTATTGGATATAGCAAAATTAAATGAATATGATCGATTACAAAAAAATAAACATACTGCTAATGAGGAGAATGTAATACCTGTTGTGAAACCTGAAACAGAACCTAGCCCAAAGCGTTTAAAAACTGGAGACCTCGAAGGGTGAGTTCTTACTCAGGTTTGGCGCAACCAAGAGTTCTATTCTATGGAAAAGATTACCATGTTCTTCCACTACAACCTAGGCATATAAGATAAAACGTTCAACTACTCAGGGCAATTTTTGCATAATATTTTAATGTCTGTTGAATTGTAGAGGTTAAGTTTATTTTAATTTTATTCATTACGCCTAATGCAAATATTTATGTATACCCTGTTGGTGAATGTATGAAAAAATATACTACAAAAAAAAAGAAACATATTACTACAGAAATAATTATCAGACTGCTAAATCCATAAAAGGACATCAATCATGGAATTGTTTTCAACAACATGATTATAAAGATGAGAAGAGCCAAATAAATGGTTTCCAATATTTTTCAACAGAGACAATATAGAAACAAAATGAACTCAACATTTCAGATATAATTGAAATTGAACTGTAAACAAACAAGTCTGTTGACAAATATAACAAACAGTGTAACAAAGTGACTACTTTGAATTGCTCTTTGCTACAAAAAACAATGTTGTTGCTGATGGCATAGCATTTCAAAACCCTGCAACATTACAACCTGTTTAAATTTAACTTCACCAGCCAGTTTTTGAGTTATAGTTATTTTAATTTTCCAAAAAGCACCAATTTTTTTAACATACTTTTTCAAATACTTTTTCCAGGCAGATTTTTTTAATTATTGATAAATATTAATTGTATAGGTATGTTCTGTGACTTTTTTGATAAATAATACATAATATTTAGAAATAACATTCATTACAAAAAGTTTACTCATATGCATATAAGCGTCTTAAAATTAATGAATACACATGATTAAAACACAACATAGATGCAACTCAAAATATACAAAAAATATATATTGTTTGAACTTCTGCAAAGAATTTTCAAGTGATGATACATTTTCTGGATTGAAAAAAAAAGGTTGTAAAGTCAAATTAATTTTTTTTTTCAATTTCTAAAAAGAAAAATTAACCTTCCGCGTGCTGCACATTATATAAAAGAGTTTTCAAATGGAAATTAATGAAACGTCTGCTGAAGCTGTATTTCATTTAGAAGACGAGTAGTTGTAATAAATGTACTTTTGTGCAAAATTTCATCAGAATCTGGGATGGTAATCTATTACACACTTTTTCCACACAAAACAAAAATATTGTCTTTCAACATACATTTCGCTAACCAAGTCAGCATTATTGGTAATGGACTAAAAAAGTTTCAGTCATCTCCTGATGATGATAACTTGGTTAGCAAAAACCGAGTTGAGAGACAGTGTTTTGGTTTACAAAATTATTTTGGGGAGATGGTGGATTTTAGTAGCTATGTTGATTTGATATGAAATATCCACAATATTATGTAACTATAAATTTACACAAACTGGTATTACATGTATGCAAAATAAAAACTATTTTTACCCATTGTCTCAGCACTTTAGGTGGTAGCCTAACTTGCCTGATGATTTCGCTGAACTTGTGTCTTCTGTAATACGGGAGAAAATACAATTTGACTGGTTCAACTGTTTTTATGATTTCAGTGAAGAGATTGAAGAAAATTCTCCAACTGAAACCCCTTCCCTCTCACAAGGTGTGGGACCCTCGGGCCGGCCGTTATTAGAAGGCTTAGAACTCATAGAACTGAAGAAAATGCTACGTGAAAAGACTCAGAAATTACGCCAGCTTCCCCAACTTAGGCTTCGAGAGTTAGGAGAAAATTCCAGTCTGAAAATGGATATTAATGATAGAGTGCCATTATTTCTTTCTGACCTGCAGCATTTGCTGATGTACTCGCAAATAGGTGTACATTCCCCTTATTCCCCTGCAAGATGGTGTGCCTTAGAGAAGTATAATAGGCTTGAAAACACAAATCTGTTGATTATAGAAAATATCTCCCTGTACCATTTCACTGCTCATGAGAGTTTATTTCCGTTTCTGAGCTCAAAATTTGATAAAAAGTTGGAAATGATAACTCCTGCATCTTATAATAGTGACATCGTCAAGGATTTGTCTATGGTACCTCTATCCGGTAAGTTAACCTTATTTTCTATCAATTGAATATTTTTTAAACATTTTGTTACTCGCAACAATGTACATAGATTAAAGGAATTTGAGTTACTCAATGGGGTCTATTCGATGTTGGATTTTTTAAGATGCAGCCCTCTGAGATTTCAATGAGATTTTTGAGGAGTCTAAACAGGTTATAGTATACTTATATATAGAATACTTATAACTGAACTGAAAGCTCTTGGATTTAGGTTAAATGTACTGAAATGGATTGAGAGATTACAGTTTATTTGGAACAAAAATCGGTGTTAGCTTCAGCGTTTCACATGGTTCTCAATGCATCTTCCTGTTATTAAACCTGTTTGTCAGTGATACAACAGGTCATCTTGTAAACACAAATTCACAGTATTGAAGGTAAAAATGTAAAAAATCAAGAGGAGAATTTTCTCAGATGAACATCCGTGAAAAATGGACTAAATAATTAAAGCTGGCGTCAACTTTATTCCACAGATGATCCAAATATAGCTTACAATTACTTTATTAATGTTGTCAAATACCAACTGAATCTAATCTTTTCAATGAAAACATTTACTAGCAATTCTGAAAAAAAGTATGGATGACCTTGAGGACAAAGACATCTGGTCAAAGTAAAAAGTACCATTTATTATAGATTTCAGAGAAATGGCACAATTCCTGATGAAATATATAAAAAGTACTGCACAATTCTAAAACAGTAGTGTAAGAAGCGAAAAAAATTTCCAATATTGAAGAATTATACTGGAGGTGGGAAAAGTGTGGCTCCATTTTGTAGTAGATAATATTTTTCCATATATTACAATGACACAACTAGCACTCCACCAACTCAGTATTTTTTAAAATTAATAATAATATGCTTTATCATCATAAGACATAATCTTGTAGAGAAAGCTTGGGTAGTAAATACTTAAAAAAATGCAATACATACCAAATGAAATTAAAATAAAAATGGTGCATAGGTACAAACTATGTTAAAATGGAGGATATAAAATATATGCATATATAAAAGAGTAAAAGTTAAGTTTATTGAAAAGTAGACATAAAAATTAACAACTTGGGAGCTCCTCAATAAATAAAGATGAAAAATATGAGTAAGTCATTTAAACGCTATCGTAAAAATATTCATCCAAAGTATAATAGGGCCTATCAGATAGAAATTGTTTGACACTTCCTGAATTGGAAGTCATTTATATTGGCAGATCTTATGTCTATAGGCAAATGATTGTACATTTTTTCACCATTGTAAAGTATGGAGTCTCTGGTGATGTTTTTAGTTGGCACAGTGAGTTTCAGAGTGTGTCTGCTGTTTCGGATGTTATATTGGGAAGAGAATGCAGCTATATGCTTATTTATTAAACACACAGATTCCAGTATAAATAATGCAGTTATCGTTAGAATATTATGTTTTTTGAAGAAGGTTCTACAGGAGTCTGTCGGTTTAAGGTTTCCTATATACCTTATTGCCCTTTTCTGTGAAATTAGTGGACTTTTGAATAAATTTGAACTGCATGCTCCTCAAAATGGTATTTTGTAGCATAAGTGAGAATCTATGAGTGCATAGTACGCCATCTTTGCAGTGCTGAACCCCAATTCTTTGTAAATCACTCTAACAAAAGCCAGAGGAGACTTTTCTATTTCTGTTTAACATGATCCACAAATTTTAAATTCTGGTCAATGAACACTCCTAGAAATTTAGTGTTATTTTTAGATTCCAGTGATCTGTCTTCAAAAAAAAGTTCGTTCATTGAGCATCTAAATGATAATAAATTTGTTTTAGTTAAGTTAAAAAAAAAATGTTTGAATCACACCAATCTTTAACTTTTTTCAAGTCTGCAGAGATTATTTTGTGCAACTCACAGGTGTTTTTATTATTTCAAAGTATGGTAGTGTCATCTGCAAATAAGATGAACTTCCCAGAAATATAAAGCTTAGCGAGGTTAATATACAAGAAAAGAATGGGATATAACACAGAACCTTGTGGAACTCCAGAATTAATTTCCCTCTTTCTTTGAAAGTTGAGTTGGACCTTTCTCAGCAGTATTTTGTGATCAACGCAGTCAAATGCCTTTCACAGGTCACAAAATACTGCGGCAGTCTTTTCACCGACATTTATCTCAGAATAAACTTTATTCAGAAATGAGAAAATAGCATCGTGCATATTTTTATTATTCTGGAAGCCGAATTAATTTTCACTGATGATGTTATGCTTATTTATGAATCCAAGTAGTGGTTTTTAGCTAGTTTCTCAATGATTTATACGGTGGTCGGTATGAGAGATATAGGGCAGAGGTTTGAGGGATCAGCAGAATCTCCGCCATTATGCAGAGAAATGACCACAGAGGTTTTTGGAAAAAAAGGGGAATATGTATCTTCTCTATAGTACCGGAGAGCCGAAAATGTCTTGTGACTTCTACATAAAATTATAAACGGTGATAAGGGTTGTTGGTGTTCAACACGATTGTTTGATTTGAATATAAATTTGAGAACCAAAATGTCAGTGTTGTACCATGGTTCTCGTTATGGCTTGAACGCGGCCAATAAACAAGAATAGAGCTATGAAAAATAAGAATTAAAACTTCCTATGTTTTTTACCACTTGTGTTTGTAACTAACGTTACTGCAGTTTCGTCCAGTAAGAACATTTTCAAACTAACACAATACAGGATAGCGGTAAATGCGGAATAGATCTCGATGGAGTCATCATCTAATCCAAAAGTTAGTTTCTTCAACATGAGAGACACAATAATAAATAAGCAAGAAATGAATTTGCTAAGATATCCTACATCTTGTCTGTATTTCATATTTCTAAAACAAATACAAGCAAAGTTAATAATAAAAATAAAAAACGATAGAAATCAGACAAAAGTTATTTTCTTTGTCCAATATTCAATATGAATATCTACAAAATGAATAGCTCATCAGTCGAACAAGATAAAAATACACCCTTTACTCACCTAGAGCAAGAGCTATCTGAGCAACATAAAGTTGTACCAGAGCAATGGGAAAAGTTATATAAGTTCTGAGCAGATCAAATAATTCTCCTCCTTCAATGAAATCAGAAACTGAAACATAAAAATGGTAAAATATAAGACGTTTCTATGTTTGGCAGGCTTACCAATATATAACCGCCTTCTACTTTGCCACTGAGCGGGACAGTTCACTATGAATGGATGGTGACCGCAAATTTTTTGAATATGAACCTCGTCCTTAACTTGTTGAACCGAGTTCTCTTTTATAATCTAAAATGAAAAAAGGTGCATTATTGTAATCATTTTTATGCAGTGGAGTTCTTCCCCTTCAATATTTAAACGAACAAAGAGTGTTTGAAATCTAGACAAAAATTACATTAATTGCACTAAATTTTACAATTCCAACTGTGAAAATTTGTGAAGAAAGAAAGAAAGAAGAAAGAAAATTTATTCATCTCTGAAGCTATTACAAAATGGAATACATATTGCATAACTTATTGGACTAGTCAACAAATACATACATACATAGTTTACTAATAACAAACACATATACAAACATATCACTCTCGCTATCTTGTCAGTGTTCTAAAATAATGTAAAACATTTTAAAATAATATTTAGGCTCAGCTTTCTAGAAACTCCTGTATTGAGTAAAATACTTTTTCTTGCAAATAGTTATA
>WOGP01010482.1:0-10303 GCA_015342065.1 Leptinotarsa undecemlineata
CTTCGTTTGGGGGTCTCCCAAAGTGTTATCAGTCGATTGTGGCGGCGTTTCCGTGAAACTGGCAGTCCAGCCGAACAACATCCAGTTCACTACCTATGCGTCATAGATCACTTATCACTAATAAAGAACACACAGATGTCTTAGTTTCGAAAGAATTCAACATAATTGTAGAAATGGTATTATAAACTTGCATTATGGTGAAAACTTCAAAATACTGAACATTTTGAACAGTCAAAAAACATACCCCTGCTGCCTGTATGCGGTAGATAATTATTTACCTCAGATGCAATTTATCACGAAGAGGGCCGGTCATGTGTATGTCAACATTGAACTATCCCTTTCTCCTTTGTGATTATTTTTATCGTTACAAGATTTGTTTCCTGTATTTCAATGTAGCTTTCACTGTAGGGTAGCAACTTGAAAATTAGAGTCCAAACACACAACATTTATGATCCAACGTTGAAACTTGTGGGAGCCTCGTTTCATTTTGATATTAGAGGATTGAGTTCCAAGTCGAACACATAGGAGACTTTTTTATGAGGGGAAATGTCATCGCCCGTATTCAATTTGAATTTATCGTTAAAAAATTTTAATAAACTCAACACAATATAAAATGATAGTCATACAATGGCGTCCCACATCAAAGTGCCGTCCAAAGAGTGTCTTTTCTAAAAAGTTCTGTTCTGTGGTATAAAATAAGTTCCCGCCATAATATAATTTGGATTTTGAGGTTCTGTTAGTAATTGCGATTGTCAAAATATATTCTCTATTTTACTAACTTGACTTATTTTTGAAATAAGTTGAAAACATGTGGGAAAGTAACTTTGGTAAGTAAACTTTCACTTGTATCTACAGTCTCTTTAAATCACTGTTTTTCCCAGGAAATGAATCTGCAGGTGGCGGTTTTTTAAACAGCACATCTGCAGGCCAAGGGGATACTCCTGCAAAGAAGGGGGTAAGTCTCAAGGCTGATCGTTTACTGTCGGAAGTATTCAAATAATATTTTCTTTAGGGGGTTCGAAGACTGCAGAGTGTTGTACCAGTAGTGGTACGACAACTCAAAGACAACCAAGAAGAGGAATTCAAGCTCTTCGGCATGCCAACACAAATTGTAAGTATTTGCAAGAATTTATCAATTTGTTAGATTTGTTTTCCTTCCCCTATGATATTATTTGTTATATATAGTTTAGATATTGTATTATTTTGATAGTACATGAGACATTGGACATTTGATGAACATATTTGTCACCATAGGGCGATCTATACACAGATATAAATGGTAAACATTTCAAAATAAGGTTTTACAGATAAATTGTTTATAGCTGAAATTTCGTGATTTGACTTCTTTGGCAAAATCAGAACTATAAATGTGATTGTGTATAGTGAAAATCGTAATTACTCTAAAATTAGTGAAATATTCATTATTGAGATTGTTTTTTGTGATCCAGTGCTCTGACACACAAAATATCAAAAAGGCCAATGAGATTTGAATTGTTTGTGGTGCCTTAATCATTTACATGCAGAAATCTCAACAGAAATTTTAGTATTCAAAAAACACACTTCAACATGTGTTTCGCTATACAATAGCACCTTCAAGTGTCACAATACACCAAAAGATGCATTTTGCAAAGTATCACACATGCTTTGTGAAATATACTTGAGCGTTTTGTGCAACTGAAAAAGAATGGCATTGCTTTAGTTTTACAACAATGATACGCTATTGGAAATACTTATTTAAAATAAATGTCTTGTCAGTTATTGTTTCGGTTCAGTTCAAATTATTTCAAAAAAAAAACCTCTTAACCCACTTGCACTTCTGTTAATATTATCAAAATGTACTCATAATATGTTTCAGCTGAACCTTGTTGGCATCCTGCGAAATTTTGAGATTCTGTCTACCAAAGCTACTTACACCATCGAAGACCACACAGGAGAAATTAAAGCAATATGGTGGTTAGAAAACGATGGTGAAAGTGCTCCCAACCTACCCTCCGTTAAAGAAGGTAGCTACGTCCAGGTTTTCGGTTCTCTGCGCAACCAAGACGAAGGGAAAATCATAATGGTTCTACGGATGTTCCTCGTCCAAGACTCAAATGTCGTTACCAATCACTTGTTGCAAGTTATTCATGCCAGGCTGGCTGCTGAAGCTATGACTAAGAACACTGTGAGTGTAATCCCTTATCCAGAGATTCATTTGAGCACATATGCATGTAATTTATGTATTCTATTTTAGCATATTTTATGACTTGCCACACTTAGGGTGTACTTTATCCATAAGTGGTTGATAGATATACGTTTATTGTCTTGAGAAATGAAAAATCTCGATGGGAGAAATCAATTTTTGGAAAAGGTTTTGGTAGGGGAAGAAATTGAGATATTTTCATTTTCCAGCACTTGCAAATCCAAGCCAACAATCCAGGCGCGGCCCTTGCAAACTCCATGAGCTTCATGAATGATCCGGTAGACAGTGGAATAAGCGGGCTCACACCTATGCAGCAAAAGGTATTCAAAATCCTCCAGACGAACACCACACCAAAAGGCATGGATAGGGATACTTTGCTGAGCAATTTCCCTGCAAATCAACATCGGCAAGTCAAGTAAGTACCATAATTTAAAATGTATCAAAGGTATTTTTCGGGTTTGTTTATGGTGGTCTGCAGACCATCAATGTTACATTTATTTCTATGTTGATAGTTCTCATTTCATTTATATCACCACAGAAACAGGATTGGTCCTAGAATTGATCCTTGTGGTCAACCAATTCTATCAAGTAACCTCTTTTCAATAACTTTTCAACGTATGGGGTAGAAGTGAAATCGAACAAAAACTGGATGGATCATTAAAGGCATTTGCTGTTAGATTGATTAATTGAAATTCTGAGAGAATTATCATCAGCCCCGAATAATTTTTTATTGACAAAATGGTTAAGGCTTTCGCGACAGAGGTTTTCAGTAACTATTTTCCGGGTTTGAAGGTGTGTGTTTTTGGAATTTTTTCCTGACGTTTCACTGTAGTTTGTGCTTACGCTGTCTCGTTCATTTTCCACTTTTGAGTACGATAGTTTGTTCCAGTCTTCAGGTTTCATTTGGTTGCCAAGCCTCAACTGTAGTTTTAGCAAGACATTGTCCGTCTCCACTAGATGTCCCGTAAATAGTTTTGATATCACTTTAAGATTTCCATTGCAACTTTTTTTATATGATTCGTCGAGCAAGTATTAATATCGCAAAAGCTGCATATTGAGTTGTAGTTTTCACACATATATTGAATTGGAGAATGCGATATCATGTTTGTTTATGCTGCAGAGCAGTAAAATGTGAGATTCAGCCATGACTGAGCAAATGGCAGTCTACTTGGCTGTGAGTAGTTTATGCAAAAAGGTTATTGAAGCATATCTTCTCCTTTTTTCTAAAGAAATTAATTGAAAAGACTATAGTGGTCAGAACCCCTAGCTGGATAAATTCCAGTGTTTTTGAAGTACAAGAATTTAAAAACTTTTCTTTGAACTTTTTCAATTGAGTATTCATGACAGAAATATTAAGGGCTCCAAATAATTGAGAGGTATTCAAGCTTGGATCTGACATATGAGAAATATAATATCTTCAAGGCGGTTATGTTTGTGAAGTTTTGACAATTTCGTGTAGTAAATCCTAAGATTTCATTGGCTTCGGAAACTTTTTGATCTATGTGATTGGCAAATGCCATTTTAGAGTCAAAAAATACACCTAAATCCTTGTCTCCACACAACACTACCTTAAATATTGTGTGGATGTTCAATTTGTCTGTTTCCTAGTATATGACATGACTTTATATTTACCTATATTAAGATGTAGGATATTGATTTCACACCAAGCCTGCACATTATCTATATCTTCCTGAAGTGTTATGCAATCATTCACATTTTGAATAGAATTTATTATTTTTGATCATCAGCAAAAAAACTTTCATAGAATTTAATTTTGTGCTTAAATCATTGTAAATATCAAAAACAACAGCGGTCCCAAATTGGATCCTTGGGGTACGCCAGATTTATCAGTTATTGTGTTTGATTTGTATCCGTTGTAATAAACTATTTAGTTACAGTTAAAAAGGTACCATTCAAAAATCCTAGTAGCTTATTACTAAGGCCATTAAGGTCCAGTTTTGAATGTAAGATGCTATGATCAATTTTGTCAAAGGCCTTTGTGAAATCTGTGTATATCACGTCCACCTGTCCTTGATTATCCAATGTTGAGCACACGTAGTGGGAAAACAATGCTAGATTTGATTCAGTGCTGCGGTGGTTCATGAAACCATGTTGAAATTCACTTATGTGGTTGTGTGTTGACAAGTAAATCTGCTTATACAAGATAATTTCAAACGCCTTCGCGAAGTTTGAGATAACTGAAATTGCTCTGTAGTTTGATATGTTTGAAACATCCCCGTTCTTTAAAATTGGGCAAATTTCCGAACATCAGGAAACGTTGCTGTATTTTACGATAAGTTGAAGAGGTAACGGACAGGAGAAGCTAAGACTGAGCTACAGTCTTTCACTATGAAAGACGGTATGGAATCAAAACCGGAAGTCATTTTGTTCTTGAGGTTAGATTTGAAAGACCGTTTAAATTTTAAGAAAGCTGGTATGATGTTGGAGTCCAGACAGCGGCGTAGAAAATTCAATGGCTCTCCAGCAAGTGTCCTTTACGTTTCCTATCTTCATCGAGTTGGTTGAATATTCATCGGAGATATTAACTCAGGCTATATAAACCTCTAAAGAAGCTAGACAATCGCGCTAGTGAAACATCAGGAAGAATTCCCAAGAATCCACGGCGTTCAAGCCCGGAAAATAGTGACACTTTATTTTTCATCAGTTGATTCTCACAGGTCCATATTTTCACAAATTTAGGGTATTTCAGAAAGTGCAGGGGTCAGTTTTGTATTTGATAAAGTTTGGATCCTAACGAAGGGATAGAAACAGCTCTACACATTTTTTGAGAATGTGAGGCACTGATGGAATGGATGTCATGAATAGATGTGAGAATAAACGCGATAAGCCTAAGAAGCTGGATCCTACAAAAGAGTGAAACTTTTATAAATAAGGATTCAGTTACCTGGAACTTTGCAAAGTAGGGCCGGACTATTTGAAAAATATTTTTCTGTTTCAGCGAAGCTTTGGAATTCCTCAACAATGAAGGCCATGCGTATTCTACGATTGATAATGACCATTTCAAAGTTACAGACATATAATTTTCAGTACTTTCCAGTTATTTATAGTTTCTAAGTCTAGGCTAACACTTTGTATATTAATCTCTAAATTTATTTCGATAACTTTGTATATTTTCAATTTTTTCTCAATAAAGTTATTTTTTCAATTTTTTGCAATTCGTTCTGGTTTATCAAATATCTTGATTTATGAAAACAAAGTAAGCTGCAGAAGAACTAGGAAACAGAAAGCGATGAGGAAGCACGAATAAAATACAGTGTAAATAATTTATTTATTGAAGTTAATGAATATAATATAATAAATAAAAGTAAAAAAATTTAAGGCTCCGACCCCCAAATACGACCGAGCAATAAATAAATATCCATAATATATCTTTGTCATTCGTTTATTTCAATATGTCCAACAGAAAACGTTCTCAAAATTTCAGTGGATCCTAAAAAAAAATCTGCTAAGGAGCCTTCAAATTTGATGCTGACAAACCAGCATTCATAAAAAATGCTTGATCGAAGACCAATAAAAGAACTTTCAGAACGTTCTCGACACTCGCTTAAACAACTAGCCTTATAAAATACAACATATACGTAATGAACCCAATCATAGACTATTATAAATCTCCGTTTAATATTATACAACATGCGCTGGTGTCCGACAAAACTACACGCTCGACCTTCGTAATTCGACAGTAACCAATAAAAACTTGTATCACATATATTATTAAACCGAGCACCATACAGATAATAGTCACCTCTGAAAATTAGTAAAACAGTTCCTCATCTATTAATAATTGTCAAATATCAAGGGGCTACAAATCTGGTGGGTATGGAGGACATTTGATGCTTTCCCACCTCCCAATCCAGTGCTGTGGATTGAAAATGATTCGAATACTGAGGATCATCGGTTGTTGAATCATCAAATAACCTTCATAATATTATTGATTCAGAGCAACAGTTTCCAAGGCATTTGACTGAGTGAAGGGGTAGCACCAAACGCCTGTCACCAGATTTATAGTCCTTTACCTAAAAAGTGAAACCTAGAGAGCACAGCAATAGCCTTCAGAAGATTATTTTCAAGCATCGTTTGGGCTTCACTTTGAACAAAATCAAGCGAGTAGCAAGTGAGCACCTGAACAGCCACTTCAACCATTAGGCAGAAAAATCAGCCTTGAAAATTTTTACAGAATACTGTAAAAACACCTTGAAGGTGTTTGAATTACAATAATTGTTCAAAATAGTTTAAAATATTTTTTCTGCAGATGGCAATTAGTTCCGTAAAATGTACTTTTCATTTTTTCAAAAACTAATTTCTTAAAAAATTTAAATTTCAGAATTGCCAAAATTAACGTCACCTTTGATCAACAATGTATACTCCGAACCACCCAAATTAATGGCAAATATAGTAACAACTTCAACATATACCCTGTCAATTTCTCAGTAGAGATCCAGTCGAAGAACTCCGGTCGAGCAGTACATTTTGAAAATTCCGCCAGCCTTACAACAAACTAGGAAGCGAATCCATAAAAAACTGTTCGTACAAAAAACACACCAGCTGTTATCAAAGCACTGGGAATGTATATATTCTTTTTAGTATGTCATATTACTCCATCCTTTTTTTTTTTGGTTACTGGTAATAAACGTCGTCGGTTTTGTTTCATTACTCAGTCTTTGTACAACAAACTTCACCCCGACCGGGCGAACCGCAAGAACCCGATCCGGGGCCCCTTACATTTCCCTTGTATAAAACGACGTTCTAGGAAAGACAATTGATTAGTAAAATTGTTTTATTACAAATAGTAACCTTTCATTCATTAGGGATTAGGCAAAAGATTTACAGATATATAAAGTGTAAATGTGAGTGTATAAAAAACAAGAAAAAGTATAGAAAAAATCCATGGCGCTGTGAATTTCGTCGTCTAACCTTCGAAGATCGAATCAATTCCAAAAAAAACTACCTAGTCGCCCTGCGGGTCTCAGCTGGTAGCGTCGGGCACGTAAATTTCAATACGGGGTTCGTTCTGTTGGGCTATTTTCATCGCCTTGCGCCTGTCTTCGATCATTTTCTTTCTTTGGGCTTCCCTCTGTTTGCGAGCCTCTTCGTTGGCCGCTGAACTGGGCTTGTTGGAGGGACGAGCGACCACTTTCCTCGGTTTCAAAGCGGTGCCGTTGGCGGTTTTCACTGGAGGGGAGGCAGCCACCGGCTCTCGCCAGCCATTCGCTTTGAGGTCTTCGATCTCTTGGAATATGGTGTCCACTTGGTCGACCTGTAGCATAACCATGTCCCAGAAGCCTTGCAAGTCCTCGTTGGTAGTGGGAAACGACTCTCCGACACTCTGAAAAATGTTCATGAAGTTTTGTTAAGAACCCTAATTTTCGTAATTGAATTGTTATGGTGTTAAATAAAAAAACATGTGGGGCCTTGGCAAAATGTAAACATTGACATTTGTTTCTTCATAATCTACATATTATGATTCATTACAGTCCATTTATATTAAATATTGGTCCTTCGAGCCGGATTTAATATAGATTTCCGGTGACAATCAGTATGCAGGTATCAGCTGGAATCGATTATCGGATAAATTCAATTTAACTTTTATATCAATGATATAAAAGTTAAATTCCGCACTTTGATCAAGCACACATGCAGTCTCTATTGTCTAACATTAATATCACGTCAGTATAAACTATGTAAATAAAATTGCCAGCCATAAGTTCATCTACTTTCAATTGGTTAGTTTCATGATGCATTAAAAGCTTTAGTTGATCAAGACATCGAAAATACAGAATGTGTCAATAATTTTGAAGTAAACGTACTTCAACATAGACCATTACGAGATAAAAAGGACACACTCATGATTTTCAAATTAAAGTTCAATATATTTCAATTTGGATATTATTTTGAAACTAGTGAAAATATTCTTTCTCATTCATTAAACACCGTAGTTTCATTAATACGAATATTATGCAAGAGTTGTCAACAAATTTAATTATAACTAGTATCATAAGTCAAAGGCTATTATTAAATTCCAATTAACACCAATGTTGAAATATGATAATGATATAGCACAAAACCATTACATTTTTACAATGAGTAACTTCATGAACAGAAATGTAAAATCTATCAATTCGTTCCTCATTAGCCTCATTCCAAAATAGTAACTCAACCCAATGATGGTTATTATAATGAATACATTTCTTAACACGTTAATTGCAAGTATTGTGAATTTTTTGGTCACTAGTGCCGCGACTTTTTTTCCAAAAAACAGCCTTATATAATCTTTTTGAATCAAAATATAGTTTTTTGCTTGAAGTTATTTCATAAAACTAATGTTTACAATATCCTTACGCATCGTAAACATAATTTTTATGAAATATAAACTAATTTCAAGCAAAAAAACTATATTTATTTTGATTCAGAAAGATTATATAAGGCTATATAAATCTACGTTTAACAGTAGGATCTCTGACTGGCCACTGTCAACTAAGGAAATACCCCCATAATATGGAGCTAGTGGGCACACCTCTATACAGGATGTGTGAACGTCAATTAGACGTGTGTTCGGCGAGTCTTGGTCTACACCTGCCGATATAAAGTAGATATCTCCCAGTAATCTGTCCACCTTCCTGGAAAGGACAGGATGGACGGTGACCTAGGAGGACAACTCCTCGGGAGGATGTGCAATGGGTGACATGCGTCCTAAGTGCTGTGGGCCTACACTCACCCTCCGTACTCTACAGATACAGATCCCTGCCGCATGGAATGTTATTGGTTTTTGCAGCCTTCAGGCCACATGGTACATATACTGTGCATCATCCTTTCTTACTGTTGTCGTTAAAAAAACAAACGTACAACAAATTATTCTGGGCGTTTTCCGAATTGTACAAGTTACATAATTCATAATTAGCGTTTGAGTGTTAGTAGTAGATCTAGGAAAAACCTTCAACTTTTTTGTTGATTACGATAAATTTTTAACTTTTATTAGTCTATCAGATCAATTGAAAGTTTACAATAACGTTGGTTAAGATGGACCGACGTATCTTTGAACCTGAAAGTCTTCCTGAGGAACTCAATCACCTAAAAATATGCCTTCAAAGGGTATGGATACAGCGAAGGAGAATGTTAAAATGTTACAGACCGAATTTGTAACTCTTAGAGAAACACAAAGTGAAACCAAAATTTAAGCCAACAAAAACTATCAAAGTTTGAGGTCCAAGGACCTCGAAGAACCTTTAGCAACACCCTGAGTAAATCGGTAGCTGCGGATCTGTCTACATTAGAGCCCCAAAAAAATGCTCTCAAAGATGGCACTCACATTATTTCATTCGTAGATACACAAACACTCGATAAAATTCACAATTACTATCCAAGAATATATAGAGAAGCAATAGAAATTCAGAAACAGGGATAATTTCAATAGAACGAGGCAATGAACATTATTGAAATCTGGCTACCTGTCCTCAACTGTACAGAAACAAGGTAATTCTTTCAAATTGAGAGAAACGAAGCCATGCCCCCCAACGATGATATAAAACCGGAGACAGATGCCTGGGGAAACGTTCGGAATGAAAACCTGCAGAACACGGTCAAAATAACCAGAAAATAGTTATAGTGAAGTGATAAATATTCACCAAGCATGCAATTTGTTGCAGCTGCCACCATATCATCAGTGAAGAGATACAGGAAGTCACAGTTTTAAATATAGTCTCACTCAAATAACGGGTGGATTTTTAAGAGCTATAGGATTTGATTTACAAAGAGCGTCAGTCGTTGCTGGTTTATCCCTGTAGACATGAGCCTTAACATGACCCCACAAGAAATAATCCAAAGGCGTTAAATCAGACGATCTAGGCGGCCAATTGACGGGCCCCAAACGTGAGATAAACTGTTCACCGAAGGCGACTCTTAATTGGGCCATTGCTTCGCGTGCCGTGTGGCATTTTGGACAACAAAAAGTCGTCAATCATCACACGGTAGCGCTCGCCATTCACAGTAACGTTCCGGCCATTGTCATCTTTGAAGAAGTACAGCCCGATGATGCCATCGATCCATAATCCACACCAAACAGTGACTTTTTAGGTATGCATCGGTAGCTCTCTTACAATGCTTGTG
>WOGP01010483.1:0-10302 GCA_015342065.1 Leptinotarsa undecemlineata
ATTTATATCATTTCTTCAGTATTGAATTTCCGCAAAACAAATCAAAATTGAAAAATATACGACATTATTGAAACAAAAATTGTAGAGTAGCAATTAACAGTATTTTAGAGAAATATTTTTTGTTTTTCCAGTATACATACAAATACACAGAAAAATGCAGTCATTATCATAATATTTCTTATTATTCCAAATACAATCAATAATGGCAAGTATTTGGTCTCAAAATGATCACAGTTATTGTCTTCGGGTTTTACACATTTTTGTTTTGCCATATATTGATGTTATTAAATAATATAACAAAATAAACCCTTGCGGGTTGCAATGGACCCACATACCATCTACCAAAAGAAAATTAAACGGCAGTAAGTTGTCTATTTTACAATACTAGTCAAGATTGCCAAAAAATCGATCTTCGTTCTTTGGTTACAAATATATACAGGAAAAACCGAAAACCTCCGAATTCTATTTTTGTCTGTTTTCATTTGTTAACAGAAATATTGTTACGGTAACTTTAGCTATCAGACTTGGCTATTAATCAATCACTTTATTCTGTTATGTAAGAAAAAAAAAGAAAATTATATAAAGGGTGTTTCAAATTCGATCATCACCATTGGGATCTCTGAAACTATAAGAGATACGAAGATGAATGAATTGGGGCAAAGTTTCGCATTTACTTGACTAACAATATGGCGTTGAGAAAGTTTTTAAATTCCGAGTATATTCGGAGATATCTGGAAAAAACAGAAATTTCGGAAAATGATTTCTATTTTATTTTTTTGCTTTATTTTTCAACGAATTCGAAAATAAATTGCACTTCCACATTGCCAATTTTCCCCTGCTACATAATGGTGTTTTCAGATTTGCTATCCGACGTTTCGTCTTCCGGCAGAAGAAGAAAGGGACCATTTTTATGAATTAATATGGGCAATTACAAAAATATTTATTTGGAAAAAGGATAGTGGCGAATCATGAACATTATGAAAACGTTTATCATGGAAAGAAAATGTATGCATACTTTGCATGTACCAAAATTGAAAAAAGCCAAAGCGGTTCCAGGGATACTAGGGGAGGAATGTATTTTTTTGTTAAATTCCAACATCCAGTATCCCAGAAATAATGCGGTTGCGGACATATGTTCATATGAAGAATGTTTCTTAAAATTATCCAAGGATTGTCGCCCTTCAGGATCAGCATTCAATTGTAATGTTTTATGGTAATGTATTCAATTTGACAATTAAATTGTCACAAAAGATAATAAACTTCACTGTTTCATAATATGCTCAGAGAATATTTCTCACATTGTACAACTTTCAGAATTTGAATGGAACACTTTCCTGTCACATTTTGGTTTTCGTGGGGTTCAGTAGATAGACGATCTCTTGCAAGAGTCATTAATATTAAAGTTATGAGTTATATAAGAATAATGAGCTGGTATTGACCTCGACTTGGGAAAAATTTCAAATCTTCTAATTCAAAACTGAGAGAAGTTGAATAATCCACAAACCAGTGATAAAGATTCTGACTTGTTATTTCTCGCTTTATTTCAAGGACACTGGAGAAATCTTTAATATACATTTTTTTCTTACTTAAATAATACCTAAAATTCCCCAGGAATTTTTTATAGGATTCAAATTGAGAAAGATATATCTATTTATAGACAAAAAGCACCAGCTCATTTTTCTTAAACACAGTAAAATAGTGTAAAACTTGAAATGAAATCAATTAAACTTTGCATAAATACACAAAAGCCAACTTGAAATAAAGTAATTTTTGACATTGATCAACTTTTTTATTTTTAGCCTTATTTTGATGATTTTTGTAATGAATGGGAGAAAATGTAACCCACATTAATTCACATTAAACATATTTTCTACTTCTCACACATATACAATAGTTCCAGACATGCTCAATAGGATTTGCATCTTGATAATTGCATAGAATTCGATGACTCATAAATTTGAAAAGAATCATGATATCAATATTAATGAAAAATGAATAGGGAATTAAGCAAGCTTGCATACAGGATGGTTCTGAGTGTCATTCAAAAGTTGTATTTCATCACAGGGTGTGATGAATTACAAATGATAGATGACAGAAACATAACTTCGTTTTCTTTTGCATAATATGTATGAATTGGGTCCTATTAGGAAATTTGTTGGATGTGAATTAATCTGGGATGAATTTCGTTCCATATATTAAAAAAATAAATGATCAAATTCAGGCTAAATATTAAAGTTCCTGAAGTTCCAAAATCTATTAACATTTCAAGGTCGCCGTTATTTATGCACCTGTGTGTACTTGTATACACATATGTAAACTTACTAATACTTCTTATATAAAAACAAATTCACAGATCTAGATTTCAATGTTTTCTTTTCAAAGATTATGACCTAGACATTCTTGGAAACTATAATAGTACTTCTCTAGTAAGAAGCTTTTTTTTATTTTGAAATGTATAACTTCCTAGCTGATTGATTATGATAGTTCATTATAAAAAGTGATGGCCTTGCAATGAGCTGTTCATCAGGACCGTAAAAAATATTTATTTGAATGATCTACAATTTATCTAAACTCCTAAGAATAGGGAATCCAATTAAGTATCTTGATATTTTATGAATATTGTTGATGAAATAATGATTGTTAAAAACTGATCCATATTTGAATTTCCAAAATTGAGGGTGGCTAAGAAGCTATAGCTAGAAATGAAAGTTGAAATTTTTCGATTTTCCCTAAATAATAATCGGCTTTATTCATCAACATAATAATATACAAAAACAAAAATAATGTCGAAGTTCATCTTGAACTGTTTTTCAACTTAACCTCTTACCATTTATAAGATCTCCTTCTTCAATTGGAGTAGCCCTGTATAGATTACTAAAATACTACAAATTTGAAATATCGAGGAGGCTCTTGGATTAAAAAAGCTCAAACAGTTTATATGCATATAATTCAAAACTTTAGTATTGCAGTGAAAGTCGATTATAAATTTAATAAAAAATAAACACTTGGGTAGGTACTCTTACGACAATATTTTTAACGAACCTTTTGAATAACATGACATTCTGAACTGTAAAATAATAAATAACCATTCATATAGAACCTACAATATAGAACAATTTAATTGTACCTATTTCCTGATAAGGTTGAGATAATTATAAATAAATATTTTGAACAGCTACATTTCTTTCACAATTAAAATATAGTAAAATTTGTATTTACTATAGTGTATTTCATTAATCAATACATCAATTTCCTTCGAAGAATCAAATTAATTATAAAAAGATGTAGTAGAATAACCACCAGGTGATATTGATTATATCCCCTATATATGGTATTTTGAGATATTCTAGGATATTTTGAAATATTTTAGGATATCTCAAAATATTATATATAGGGAATATAATCAATATCACCAGATGTTCATCTGGTTGACTGCGCCATTTGTAAAGAAATGCTGAGATAATTCTTCAGTTACTATATTTACTTTTTGTATACAGGTATTCAACTCTCTTCTACTTTATCAACAACCATCTTCCAGGATATCTCAAAATACCATATATAGGGGATATATCAATATCACCAGATGGTCATTCTACTACAAGAAATAGATTCCGGAACCTAAGACAAAGAGACTACCTGAACATTTTACTACATTCCTTGAAATTGAATGAATCAAGATAATTTTTCAACATTACCCCATACTGAAATTTCTATTATTTTCATTATTAGATGTTATAAGAAATAGTTTTTTGTGAGGTGTGAGAGAAAAGTAATTTTGTTGTTCCTTGTATAAAATTTGATCTCTAGAAAAGATACACTACTACTTTGTTATTCCACAACATACATTAGTCTCAATAACTACCAAACTCATCTTTTTCTATACACCTGAAGAATTTGACTTCAATGAAGTCAGTTAACAGAGTTTCATTTCTGCTTTAAATTCGCTCAATGATGTATGTATTCTAAAATGCAATCTAGACTCTAAAGAGTACCCCGTGTAGTTTTTTTTAGCATCCTCTAGAGCTAAAACTGCCTTATCCTTATTACCCTGTTGCCATTCAGCAAGAGCCAGTTCAAGAATTGCATATGGAATAATAAAATGATCTTCTACCAAATTTTTTCGCATAGATATCACAGATTCTAAACATTCTAATGCAAGTAAAGGACTACCCATATTTCTGAGACATGATCCTTGCAAAAGTAAAATTAATGCTTTATTATCATAATTATATTTGGATGGCCTTGTGTTAGAATCAATGTCTGCAAGAGATTTTTCAATCAATTTTAGTATTTCAGTACCAACTGATTTTTTTTTAAATATTTTAAATAAGTTCCACAAAAACATTAGTTCAATTACTGGTAAAGCCAAGCTACAATTTTGATTAAAATATCGTTCTGCCCTTTTCATTGCAAATTTTTCCATTGGCAATGATTTGCCAGCAATTCGTTGCTTGTATTTAGGAACATCCCTCATGAGTTGATTCATTTGGTCCAATTCGGATTGTGTCAACTCATTTTTGAGAGCACACATTATAACTGCTTTCTGATAACTATATAAGCTTCTAGACCACTTACTTTTTTCAATCAACTGTGTACAGTAATACAGAGCTTCCCTCCATTCTGTTTTCAAACAATGCACCCACACCAATTCCCAATAACAGATGTGATGGAATTGTGGCCATATATTCTGAGATTTCCATGACCTTGTATACATCTCTTGACTGGCTTGTAGATCACCAAATAATAAATTTACCCGACCTTGGAAAAATAAGAACCACACACTCTCTGGATGTTTCTTCAACTGGTTATCAATGATTTCTTTACACATTTCCATGTCTCCCTCCTTATGACTTAGGACAGGCAAAACCACCAAATTATACCCCAACATGGTCATTATACACATAAGTTGTCTTAAACCATTCAACTTACATCCAATAGTAAGATCATTTAGACCATTTTGTTTGTTTCCAGAGAATCCAATGAATTCCAGAAGTTTGACAATTTTTGACGGTAACATTGAAATCATTAAATTGAAAGCTCCCACACCCATCCTTACTCCACTTTCAAAATGGTTTTTTGAATTATCTCCGTGCCAATCTCTTTTCAAAAGAATTTGGCGGCAGTCCTTATATGAATTGAAACAAGATCTTATTTTCAATCCAGCCTTGATGAAACTTGAAAGTGTTTCATCCTCCATGAAAGTGAGCATAGCTTTCAACAACAAACTTTCTGCATGGCAGAGCTCAGCATGAGCCTCTAATTCTGTGTACTGGTCAAAATGGGCACGTTTAACAATTTTTCCAATAGATTCCCCTATGGTGTTCTTTCTTCTGGATTTGTTGCAAACACCCAGTGAATTTTTCAAAGCTTTTGATGCTGCTACAGTTGCCTCTGGTTCAAATGTGAGAATAGCTTCCATAAACAAAAATATAGAGTACCCCAGTGAATGGTACATACTCGAATTTGAGTAAGGAGTCATCAAATCTTTAGCTTCGTTGAACTGGTTATTGAAAAAGTAATCGATAGCTCTTTGCGATTCAGCTAAAGCTCGATCTATAGTCATATCATTTTCAATTGGAGTATCTTCTGCATCCTCGAATTCATCCTGATCATCATCACTCTCACTTGAATGATACTGGTCCACTGGATTCATCCTGATTGTTTGGCAAGTAAATTAGTATCACAATTTTTGATGTCCAACTGTTAGTACATCATTTTATAAAAGTACTTATTATTGTTGCTACAGATCAATTAGGACTTCTATGTTCCATACAAAGATAATATAAGTATTTCTTCTGCTTTGTTCTTGTGTTCACTATTGCCACGTCACAAAACAATATTTACAAACACAACTAATGAAAATATAAATGTCCTGCACCATGAATCAAAGATCAAATTAACTCGTTATATTCCTAATGTGTTCAAAGGCCAAACAAACTGGCAAGTACCGCCGATTCAGAGAAATTTAAAGTGTGCAGGCACTTGCAATAATTGCTTTCTAGCAGTCGGAAACAGCGCAGAATATTGTGGTAAAATTATAAAATATATTCAAGGAACTATCTAATTCATTTGCAGAGAATGATGATACTTAAATGAAACATGGTTCTAAACATTTTATTTTTGGAGTTTTGACCTATCCATACTACACAGTAAACAGAATATTGAGATAAAAAACATATTGTCGATGCTATATTGCCAACCATCATAAATTAAACCATAGACATTTATTTGGCTTATGAAGAATGAAAAATAAAATAGTAGAAATCGTTCCGTTGTCCTTGAGCATAGAAGAGAGAAATCTGTGTCTTTGATCTAAGAAAGCCAATGGAAAACATGTATGTATTTTTTTATTCTTTCGCATAATCGATGTGGTCCTCAAATATTTCCAAAAGCGAAATAAGTTTCTCTTTTCTTTTTTGAAATATCTAAATTTGACAACAGTCCACAATTTGAACTCGATTTTAAAATTAAAACGTATACTTGTTTCCTATCGAGATATCGAACTTAACGTAACTTTGAAATAAAAAAGAAAAAAGTTTTCGTTTATTCTATCCTCAAGTAAACCAATACAAATATTCATCGAATAAGGTAAAGGTAGAGGATTTATCGCCTGAATCTTGTTCGGGTTCACTCGGATCTTCCAGCACTCGAGGTCGTCCAATGCACGTTGCGTTGCATGTAGACGACGCCGAGCTCCCGACCCATGGTAGACGAGAGGAGAGCTGTGTCATCGGCGTACAGGGATATCTTCACATGCTCGGGCCTCGGAAGGTCGCTAGTGTAAAGTGAATACAACGTCGTAGAGAGCACATCCCCCTGTGGCACTCCAGCGAGGATCTCTCTGTTGTCAGACAGAGAGCCCTCTACTCTAACCTGAAATTTTCCTAAGAATATATTTTAAAGTCTGCAAATTTACACATGAATATGATCAGTTTTATTTCATTACCATAACAACTTGAACGATATTAGCGATTGAAAACACTAAAGATTCAATTGACCTCATTAGGTAATGCTACCCCATGGTTGCTAACTGCGGAAAAATAATGACATTTGACAATTTGACATTTGCTAATGAATAAATAACTTATCTTTCTGAGTTCCTTCTGCATTTTCATTTTTGGTAAATGAGGAACTGATTTTCAGAATATGGCCGAAAAGAGATTTCCAGTCGTCCTATATGAAGTTGGGGCTCCAGAATAAAGAATCAGCTATGAATAAATATAAGACGGTCTATCCCAATTATGTCCCAAACTTGAAAATGCAGAAGGAACTCAGAAAGATAGGTTCTCTCTCTCTCTTCTTTATTGGCCGATGCTTCCTGATCAGGCGCAATTGGGTCAGAAAGATAGGTTATTTATTCAGTAGCAAATGTCAAATGTCATTATTTTTCCGCAGTTGGCAACCATGGGGTCGCATCACTTATTAAGGTCAATTAAATTTTATGTATATCTAGTTTAGTTTAGTTTATTTATGTTGAGAAAAAGAATATACATTTTTAATACCATTTCAGCCGTTCGAAGAAAAATGGTTCGCAAACTAAGCGCTTATGCTTGTGTTGTGCTTTCCACGGAACACTTTCAATAATAATTGATGTGAATTATTTCATTAAAGATGTGAAAACGGAAAGAAAAACTTAAAATCAACTGCTAATTAAAAAGGAGGAAAAAACGATAGACAAATGAAATGCAGAGAAAGTTGGTGAAATATATTGTTGTTTTCGGAATATTAGGTTATTTTATTAACATGAATACGTAATGCGATCAGACAAATATAGTAGGATGATAGAATCAAGGTTCATAGTCACTTTTTAACTTATCGTTATTAGATATCTTATAAAATTAGTTCAGAGAATTATACATACCATTTCTTATAGTGATGCGTTTTTCAGTAGACTCATGATGAATGTATCATTTGTAGTGATACATTTTTTTATATTTGGTTTATACATTTTGAAGTTTTAGATTTCCCTTGTTTCTTTTGGCAGTATATTATACAATTTCGGTGCAAAATAATATATTGTTCTTTGTGTATGGCATTTCTTGAATTAGGGTAGTGATAAATTTTGTGCGTATCTAGTATCGTTTGATCTTGCCGGGCAATAGTTTGATTTATTAGAAAATATCCAAACGAGACAATGGTATGCATAAAGACTTTTAACGTCAAGTAATTTGGTTTCGGTATACAACTGTTTTGTATACAAGTAATGGATCGTTGATTCATAAAGATCGCTAATTTGGTATTCAAAGTGGAAAAAATTCAAACCAAACTATGTATTCATCCCCCAGATTCCAATTCCTCAAGTTTCTCTATGACTCCAACATAATAGCGTCATAGAAAAATACCCCCTCTACGACAAATAAATATTTTTTTCTTCGAATATTGTCACTTGTCCCCAATTGAGGTTGGAAAAAAAACAATGTATCCCAAAATTGCAGTCTTTCAAAATACCGGTGTCATAGGAAAAGCACCTCCTCCACATCAAATTGATGATTTGTTCTTTCTTAAACTGTCACTTGTCTTCAAATATGATCTAGTTTGAAATGTTAATATAGAAATGATGTACTGAACCCTGAATTTTCAGTCCTACAAAATAATAGCGTCATAGAAAAAACACTCCTGCGTCAGATTTTATTTTTGTTAACAGAGAAATATTTCAAGTTGATTGACAATGTTTCTTGATGAATTTCATTAGTCCGGACTTCTTCTATTGTCTGATATTATATAAAATGAGTTGAAATCCCTGAAAGAACTTAAAAAAAGAAGAATTAAAAATGAGTAACGGAAAAAAACAATTTTATCAAGCAAAAAAAACAAAATAAACTGAAATAACATAATAGTGAAATAAAATACAAGTAAAATAGAACAATTGAACAAAAAATAAAAATAGAGAGTTAAGAGACTCCAAGCTAAGTTACTTCACAACGTTTCGATTGTTAGTATCCACAGTCGTCTTCGGGCGATACTGAATACTTTGTTGGACAACATGCATACTGCTTCTTTCACCAGTCATATACAACATATATATGGAGTGGTTTGAAACTCTAGCCATTGAAGAATACCACAAGAAACCTCGTGTCTGGTTGAGATACGTTGACGACACAATCATAGTATGGAACCATGCAAATACTGAACTAGACGCCTTCCTGAAGGACACATCACTTTCACAATGGAGAAGGAAATCTACAACGAATTGTCATTCTTAAGACGTATTGCTGAAGAGGACCGACACTAAGTGGGAAACATCTGTATAACAAAAATCCACTCACACGGGATAGTATCTGAACCACGAATCCAACCACCATCAATCGAGTAAAAGATGAATCATCAAGACTCTATTAGACCGTGCTTTGGGGCTCTGTAATACCAAGGAAGGTCTCGAGAAGGAACTAGACATCATAAAAAATGATCTTCAACGAAATGGCTACTCCAAAGCGATGGTAGAACATCAGACCTTGGCTAAAAGACAGCATAGGAGCCTCGCAAGGAAGAGAAGCCGTCACAACCATCAGAGGTCACATTCTTACATCAGAGGATTATTGGAGAGGATGAGAAGAATTGGTTCCAAGTACAACATCAGAACCTGCTTCAGACCCGGAAACATTATCCGTAGGAGCCTCACAAAAACCAGACCACCAAACGCGGACTGCGATTCCAAGAATTGCATTTACCGAATACCGTGTGAGTGCGGAAAATCCTATGTAGGTGGAACTAAGAGGCCATTGAGTATTCGCATTGCCAAGCACAATAAACACACACAGCGAGGGAAAACCAGCAGAGCATGTTTGGACCCTTCAACATAACATCGAGTGGTCCCAAGCTGATATCATATACAGAGAGAAACATTTGTTTAGGAGGTAATTCAAAGAAGCCGCATACATGTTGTCCAACAACGTATTCACCCAAGCTAGTAGATACGCGACATATGGAAAACCATCATCAAGGGAAAAATGGCCAACCCCCACCAAACGGTCATCTCCCACTAAACCTGTGAAGCGGAAAAAAGAAAGCAGGGATAAGTTAAAGTACACGAATGACCCATAAATAGTCATCTCTCGGAGGAATTAGTCCAGTCATCACTCGAAGACGATTGTGGATACTAACAATCGAAACGTCGTGAACGAACGTGGCTTGGAATCCTTTAACTTTGTATTTTATTTTCTTTTTTCATTTCTTTATTTTTATTTAATTTTTGTTCAATTGTTCTATTTTCTTACTTGTATTGTATTTCACTGTTATTTCATTTCAGGTTTTTTGCTTAATATAATTTTCATTTTCAACTATTAATTTTTAATTCTTCTCTTT
>WOGP01010484.1:0-10302 GCA_015342065.1 Leptinotarsa undecemlineata
GTGTTTTTTCGCTGTACTACCGTGTATCCTTGATCATTTGCTGCAATCTGGTATTCACCTGGAGTTTTATTCAAATTTATAATATCGTTCATCACTTCTTGTTGTTTATTTTGTATTGCTTCACCCTTAGTCACCTTTTCCTTTAGTGGTATGTTTTTGTTTCTCTGGGAACTTCCTTCAGTTTTTTCTGAAGTGCTAGGTGGATCCGAGTTTGGCACAATCGTTTTTTCATGAGTTCGTTTTTGTTCCGGTTTATTTATTTGAGTATCTTTCAAGGCAAAAAAACTGTTGACTTGCTTTTTTATTTATTCGTTTATTTCGGGGATATATTTTAAATTTTTATCATGATTATCCAACAATCTGTTTAGGTCATCTCTGAGACATTCCTGTTGTTGCATGAGTTGTAGGATTACCTTGTTTAGATTTTCATTCGTTTTTATCTGGAAATTTACGTCAATTTCCCATCCTGATGCATTGTCATTTAGGTTATGTTCACATGCTGGACTGCAAAGTTCATTGAAGCCCACAACTTTCATATTTTTCACACGAACTGCACATAGTGCGTGGTATATGGAATCACATGAGACACATTTTATTATTGATTTTGCAGCTCTCTGGCATCCTTCACATAGAGTAGGGAGATCTGAAATATCATCAACCTTCTCAGGCGCCATCTTAACTTGCTTTTTTGCATAATGCATAATGAATAACGAAACACAAATTCCAACATAACGATAGTTTCAACAAAATAAAAATTGCAACAACACTTAAGAATAACAAATTCAGTACAAATCGCAATAAACTTCTCGTTATTATTATCATTTCAAGTGAAAGAGATCAGAGATCACACAAACAACTATAACACGTTTCTTTAATCTTTTATAAAACCTGAACATTGTAAAAGGAAACATAGAACTTTGGTACAGTTAAGTGATGGATTACAGCTAGTTATTAATATATTTTTCTAAATTTCAATCAAGATAACAAATGTCAACTGAGGTTATAACTACTCATGTTCACGATTTTCATTATTTCGAACTTCCATTGTCTAATATCATACAATATGATTTGAAATCCTTAAAAAACAATACAAATTAAAAATTGAAAAGAATAGCTAGAAGAACCATTTATAATGAGGAAAAAATAACCTGAAATTGAATAACAGGTCCGAACTGATGAAATTCTTCATGGAACATCAATCACCTTCAAATACATATTTAAATCTTCTCACTCAAACATACTGGCTTCATTTTTTTTCATCCTCTCAAGCACAAGAGTGGGAAAGCCCATCGAGAACATTGTAGGCAACGTATGCAAGCGGTTGACTCTGACCACTAACCGTAATAGATGCATTCAGCATATGTCATCAGCTTCAGAGCTTTCTCTGCCTTTCTTTTTGGCAACCTTTTTCTTCTTTTAAATACGAAATTCAATTTCAAGTCTTAAGCAACTCGTTATTTCAGCTCCGTTGCCTTTTTTATTCCTTAAAGCTTGTTTTTGTTCGGTGACTCTGTGATTATTGCTGTTTTCCCTTCTTGCCCTTCAATTCCCTTGCTTGTT
This sequence comes from Leptinotarsa undecemlineata, assembly GCA_015342065.1. Lineage (NCBI taxonomy): Eukaryota > Metazoa > Arthropoda > Insecta > Coleoptera > Chrysomelidae > Leptinotarsa > Leptinotarsa undecemlineata. Next base: position 1,561 of record WOGP01010484.1, read on the forward strand.
GTGTTTTCCATGGGCACTGCCATTATTTGTTTTGGAGTTGTTGCAAAACTTGAGGGCCTATGGTCCATCCAAGAACAACCAGGTTGTGGAGAAAGTTGCCTAGGCAGGGTTTGTATATTCTTATCCCGCACTGGCAGTATTTGTTTTGAAGTTATTACTAAACTTGAGGACATATTTACCATATAAGAACAACCAGGTTCTGGAGATGGTAGCCTAGGTGGCGTTTTTATATTCTCATCCCGCAGTGGTTTTGCGATGGTGGTGTCTTGTTACCAGCCGAAATATCTTGGAGTAGTTGTCTGGGTGACGTCTTGGCACCGGTTCGCCTACTGGGATTTCTTGCCCTACTGCAGTGCTGTCTCTCTGCGGAATGGCTTCGTTAATTGAAGAAACATAAGCAGGCTCAGAATGGTCTGTTTTAAGGCCCTATTCCTATGGCTCTAAATGCATCAATAGCAGTCGTCATTGTTGCTGCAGATACAGAAGCTTTCCCGAATAGTCCAGCTGTCTGAAATTGTGTTACCACATGTCCGGGATGGCACCGTAACCAATGCTTTATTTCGCTGGATAATATGTGCTTATCAATTTCATGAAGCCAACATATAGTGGTGTGTGCAGTGAGGTGGAAAGCACAATGAAATAACACCATTTTTACGAGCCAAATCAACGACATCCAGAGATTTAAAGTGTGTTGCATAACGGTCTAGCAATAAAAGTGCTGGATTATCTTTATGGAATGCGATCACTCAATGAATCTCTTCAACCAGAGAACGAACAAGGGACCCTGTATCCACCCAGATTTGTGACATTCTCCTAGAAACCCAGCAGGGGCACCATCAAGCAAATCCGGTTTCATACGTTTCTGTGGAAATATAAACACGAGATGTCGTTTCAGGAATCCTTTCAACCAATCGACCTCAGCCAAACCGCTCACTGAATCAAATTTATAAGGAATTCGATTTTTTGAGCATGAAAGTTTGCGCAGGTCACGTGAAGTCAATCCATATAACCGATTTATATCAGATTTATATAATTGATCAGTTCTCTCTCATAATCGGGAGAAAACACGCTTTGGAAATGGCCCAATTTATTTTGAAAGATGCTGTCTTCTGGATTTCCCCCATATTTTGGAACATACTATTCTGATGTTGTATGTAGAACATTGTGCATATTTGCTGCTTTCTTTCATCCCGAATCTCCGTACACAACACTGTGTACAGCTTATTTTATAGCTTGTATAGATGAATGCTGTTCAGTCTTCCTCTTGTATGCATGGCCATATTAGCTTAAAACGTAAAAACAATAAATATATTCCAATTTGAAGTCTTCAAAACGGGACAAAGTCGGGCACTCTTTTATAATCGAAATAGTTTGCCCCACATTGTCCTAGGAACCATAAACCACTAAGCCCCACCGGCTCATTTAAAATTTATCAGAAACTGACGGTATCTTACCTTTGAGTCAATGACGATTTGCTTTTTGAATGAGAAATCCGGAAAAAAACTGATTCATAATAAACTATAACATACCCAAGTACATAAATATGTTATAGAAAGGATTGCTGTTCAATTACACTAAAAATTTTAAGGAAAACACTGGTTTTGATATTTTTGTTTATATCACACAAATATCTGCCGAAATGGCGTGACTCACCTATGAAGGTAACGAGCCGACTAACGACCAATACTAGTGACACATTTGACAGTTTTTACAGCGTTTGCTGCGTGAGATTTGCCCCGCTGTGCCCCCTTTGCCCCGCTGTGCCCCTTAGCCCCGCTATGCCCGCTACTCCCCCATACTTTGAATAGTGATAAACTTTAACGGAAAAACTCATATGGTCAAATCGGAAGTTTGACATAAAGGCGTGAAGTTATCAGAAAATGTTTCATATGAAAGTTTAGAATATCAACATATTGTGATCTTCTGAAATATCCTCCAATATACAGTTTGTGGAGATCAAATGGTGAGGTGTAGTTTTTGAAATTACTATGGATCTTCATCAAGTAGCGGCCGAATCAATCAGAAGATTTATTCTGATTTCAGACTTACCAAAAGGCATTAGTTACAGCAAGTCATAGGACTTTTTATCGATGTTGAATACAATCTAAAATAAGTTTTGATTTTCTTTATTTTTCAGTTTGTGTTGTTAGTACCTGAAGTGTGTTTTTTAGTTCTTTAAACAATTATTTATTTCAATTTTTATCTGTGAGAAACTTATGTGCATCATCTCTACATTTTTGTTGGGAGTTTATTCTTAACTTAATTACTTACTTTTCTCAGAAGTCAGAGTTTTTTTTGAACTGATTTCCTGGATGATTTACAGAGAAATCGTGAGAAAATAACGGCGTAAACTTACTTGTGCCATCTTATAATAGTGAATTTGGATGAAATTGGGATATTTTTTGGTTCTTATCTTGATATCGACAAAACATATATCGGGGAGAGCTAACAACATCTTAGAAATTAAGGAGAGATCGTTAATCCAGGATTCTCTGCGGAGCTAGAAACTTTCATACCAATTTCCAATTTCAAATGTATTCAACTCAATTCTGAAGTACAACTGTACAAATAAAATAATTCATATTATATAATTCATTCTGAATGAGTGAATGACACATAAGTAGACAAATGCCTGTATTGTGCTTATTCACTCATTCATAATCAAAATTTGAAGTGTACAATAAATATTAATTTGATATTTAGTGATTAGTTCATACTAGTAGAAAATTGATGAAAACATAAAATACATAGAAACATATTGAAATGGGATGAACATTGAAAGAGGGGAAAAAATTAAAGGTTCTTCGAGGCAGTGTTAACAGCTATATTGATTTCTTCTTCAAAAAATATTATTTAGTACTGGATTTTCGATATGGTTTTCTTACGACAATTTTGAGTTTATGTATATTATTGATATTTTTCAGGTTTATTGTAAATTTTTATTTGGATATTTGAGTTTTCTGAGAATATTGTGGGTCTGGGATAATTTCTATATTTTGATGACTTCACATTTTCATCTCAAACTCCTGTAGGAATACTGTTAAGGCACACATTGTATAGAAAACAACATTTATCTATGTAAGTTGTAATGTTCCTAAATGTTCAATGGGATTAAACCAACGTGTATATATACTCCAATGAATAGGAACTCATTCGGAATATATATGTGCAGGAAGTAAGAGTAAATAAAAAAACGTTGCGTGCCAGTATACTGAATGAAATGATGGATTTTAATGTTGGATTTAATTGTACACTTTCCGAGTTCACCATTTTTTTGTTAAAGAGCACTTACACGCCTGCAGCTCTGAGTAAAAATTATCCCGTAAGTGTTTATTTCGATTCGCTGGTCAAAGGCATGTTGATTTATTGAAGTAGTAGACGAAGGCGTGAATACCATATAAATCCATTAGGTTCAAAGTTTACCTACTAAGGAATCTTGCTTCTCTTTTTCATGAAAACACTGAACTATTCATCAATCGTACATTCAGGTGATACAATTTTCTACCATAAGTGACAAAATTTTATTTCATTTCACAAAGGTGATTTCTGTTTATTGGAAAGGTGCTACAAATGATTTTTCACCATTTCCAATGTTGTGGACATGGTGATAAACCTCAATTAGCGTATATGGAAATCAAAATACAAGAAAATAGCAACAATGAACATTAGATGAAACTGTTCCTGGAATATCAGAGATATAACAATTGAACAACGTGTCAGAGAGATTGATGATCGTCCGATTCTTGATGCTCGACTTGACTTTTACGACTATTACTATCACTATTAACATTGAACATGAATATGCAATTTTCCACAAACCATCTTATACCGAGAGCTTTAGTAGTTCGGACTTTTATTGTCTAATATGATTCCACTATGATTCGAAATATATGAAAGGAAAAATAAAAAAAGAATGAATAGCTGAAATATCAATTTCATTAAAGAAATAAAACATGATATGAAAATACAATACAACGAATAAAATGAAAAAGATACAAAATGAAAATGACTAAGGAGTTGAAAGAAATAAAAAATTATAAAATGAAATCAGCAAAAATTATAAATAAATAAAGAAAATCAAACCAAGGTACTTCACGACGTTTCGACTGTTAGCATCCACAATCGTACTGGTCAGGCACTGTTTGGAACCTTTGCTGTAGTAATGAATGTTACTGGAGTTTTAATCCTAACACCAAACTGTTATTTTCAAAACCCCGACACATGTTTCAATCACCAAGTGAGCATCAACTTTTCTCAAATATGATGACTTGATGATTGAAACACGTCTGAAGGTGTTGAAATGAATGGTTTGATGTTGGAATTGAAAGTCAGTTACTTTCATCCACAATCGTCTTCGGGTGATTGGATAATACAACCAAGAAGCGACTCATCGCCTCTTCAAGAGCGAGATATCCAAGAAAATGCTTTGCCACAAAATATTGAAAAGCCGAATCTGCATCAGAAGGAAAAACTAACATCTCAGCAGATGCTTAGCTCAAACGATGATTCATCCGAACCAGAGAAGGAAAAAGCTGTGCATAAGTGACTAATGTATCGTTAGCTATTACTGACTTAGAGATTGTCCTCATATGGAAAAAATCTTTACGAAAACACTCGACCTGGATATTTTCTCAGATTAATGTAATTTTTCTTTCAACTCAAACTTTATTTTTTAGCAATATTGATCAAGCTCAAATGCGACTGATTGAAGAAGCAAATACCATAACCAGAAAAAGAAGAATAACCAGCAATAAATTGAATTCACCTACGTCAAATCTCTGTAGATTCTGGCATTGAGACCCTGTTTTTGAAATTACGACTTCACTCATTCATGTACCTAATTCAAATATTTCTAGTAAATGGTATGAGGTAATCGAAGTGATTCAATTCGAAAAATGACATTTTGTTTTTGAATTGATACTTTCTGCCGGGAATATTTTGGGAATGAATCTTCACGGAAACTTTGACCTGAAAATTTTCTCAGATAAATATCTTTTCTGAAACTCAAAGCAACGACCGTTACCGAAAGAAGAAGTACCAGCAATAAATTGGATTCAGCTGCGTCTAACATTTAGACCTTATGTTGAAAATACGACTTTAGTCATTTATGTTACTTGTTCAAATATTTCAAACAAGTGTTTTCGAAAAATCTCTTGTTGGAAAATTGCTCGCGTTCAGCCTATTTCCAAAAAGATCAAGAAAAATCTCCCAAATCACTATAGACCAGACGCTTTGCTACCGGTAATAACAAAAAATCATGAAGAAAACCGTTAAACACCATATCCTCAAAAATTTGGAAGGCTTCAATATCTTGAGCGATCATCAATATGGCTTTCGGAAACAAAGATCAACAGGCGACTTTCTATCGTATGTCACCCATATTCAGAATAACGCAATCGGGAAACATGGAAAATTAAGAGCTGTTGCGCTTGATATTTCTAAGGCCTTTGATCGTGTGTGGCCAAACTTCGATGTTTTGGCATGTCGAAAAATTTTTGTGTATGGCTCTTCAGCATTCTGAACATCGTTTCCTGCAACTGGCCGGCAATGGATATCTCTCGAATACTTATACCATTAACACTGGTGTTCTCCAGTGATCCTCATTATCTCCAACCCTTTTTCTATTGTATATCAACGACTTATTGAAAATATAATATAATAATGTCAGGTCAGATAATTCCGCTTTCGGCTTCGATAAGTTTGCTGGGGATTGATGGACAGCAATGTGCCTTGGCACAATCCAGTTGCTGGAATTGTGAAGGCTGTTTCTGGGAAGCTTTGAATAGTGTAAAGCTCTGCCCCCAATCATACTCTGAAGTTGCTTGATTCCATTCAGAAAAGAGTCGTCCGCGTGATTGATTACGCGAACATCAAGTGCAACGTTGATAGCCTGGAACGTCGAAGAAGTTCGGGAAGTGTTCAAACATCTGAAAAACGCGAAGGACTGTTGTTGTTCATTTATTTGAGATTCAACTAAGTACACCTCGAACTATACTGTTTAATAACTCATCTGCAGAACTGCGTTTATGCAGACAACGTTTTTCCAAATGGATTCAATTGGAAAAACACATTGGATTTGAATCCAGCGATTCAAATCCAATGTGAATCACTACTTCCGTACAGCCACCGCTATGAGAACGCCTCAAGGATTTGTCTGTAGTACTCGTGTATTATCCTGAGAAAAAAATTAAATTGATTCAGTTTGAGAATTGATATTTTGACTATTTCACTATTGACTCTCAGATGAATGTCATTTTTTTAAACTATATCACTCAAGCTCGAATGCGCTTGATTAAGGAAGCAACGACGATAACCAGAAAAAGAAGAAGAACCAGCAGTACTCTTAGATTTATCACGGTGTTTGTTCAAATGATATTACTGAATAACAAAGTTCTATAGGAAAAAAAGTTTATAAAAACTTGTGACCGGAAATGCTTCATTTCGGAGATACAGGATGTTGAAATTGAATTTTTTTGTTCATTTTTCAAAAGAAATACTTTGGCAAAATTGGTATCTGCATAAAATTTGGCACTATGGGGTATTTTTTGACGTGGAAAATCATACTTTCGTATCACTTTTTGTGTTACATGCAGAGGGCGCAGAGTACGCTGTCATTATTTGTTTTGAATTATCCCATCTTTCATTATGTTGAACTTTTGGTACTTTTCATGAAAAAACCTAATTCGCACACCTTTTTCAAGTAAAAAAGCACAAAAAGCACACGTCTCGACAACACTGGAGGTGAACGTTTTCGAGATTTACAATTTTCTATATCTTTCTACTTTGCTCCTCGGGCGCTAAGTGAAGTTTCTGAGAGCAACACATTAACTAATTATGTGTTGGATTTCGTCAAAATAAACTTGTTTTCGCAAAATGTTTATCAAAAAGTCATTTGTTTCTGAGATACAAATTATTGATTTTTTTCAAAACATGGTTGGTTTTCATTATAAGTTTCTTTGCAATTTCAGTTATTGTAAGTTATTTCATACTTCGTATTCATAGCAAACCATTTCATTCGAAATACATGTAAACGACGTCACTACCCTAACAATTTGACTTGAACATTGAAACGTTATAAGTTGTGTGAAATTTTGTAAAAAGAGTAAAGTAGTCACGAAAGTCGAAGTGATGTATATTGTTGAGGAGAAGGTGAAGAGTTGGTGTCAAGTGAGAGACGAAATGTGATTTTTATAAGTGGTACACTCTAAGCTCTATCATTTGTTGACTTGTGAAATATAAGTGATTTCAATTTTCACTGTGAATGTAGTAGAGTATATATGCACTTCTTTGGTTTATATCTGAAAAAGTATATATAAAGATACCAGTGGAAAAGCGATGAGAGCAGATTGAGATTAATATCTTATTATGAATGTACTGACCCGTTACTTGATGGATATCAGTAACCCTATTCATGATAATACTTGTAAGTAAACAATTATCACAAAAAATCCAGACGCGTGCTTCTTTGGTTCATATCTGAAGAAAATATATGAAGAGACCAGTAGGAAAACGATGAGATCAGATTCAAAGAAATACTTAATTATGAAGAATTGACTCTATTCCTAGATGCGTTTCGCCAACACCGTAGCTTCCATTTCTACTGAAATTATGAGTACGAGTGAAGACGTAGCTCGCCAGTCAGTTGTTGCTATGACCCATATAACCTTCGTCCTCGCAGTTAACGCACATGCTACTGATGATGTCTGCTGGTTAACGAATCATTTGGTAATTCAGGGTTCCACCACAGCCTATCAGCCCGGATTTTGATATTTTCAATTATGTCTCCGGCCGTGAATGACTAGGTTCTTATATTCAATAATATTTCTTCAATTATGACATTTTATTTATTCAACACAGAGTTATGCCAAATAAATGTTTTCATTAAAAACCATTTTTCAAAAACATTTGAAATTATTGAGGTATTTGTATGCCAACATTACTGACAGAAACAATTTCGTAATGACTCATATCATTAGTAAGGCCAGTTTTCGCTAATAACTTCAGTAATGAATTGAAAGACTTGAAATTCTTCTGGTAGATTGTTGCAATTTCATGCATTTTGATAAATCATATGAATACTTCAGTAATATGTTCTGCAGAATGTTTGAAAATAATTTAGTTGTTCATAAATAATATCGCAGCTGCATCTGAACTGAATAACGTGGAAAAATATATAGGAGCGGCAACTGAGTAATTATTTATAGTGAAAGGGTGATTTATTATAATTGCGAAAAATATGTATTATATCATTATAATAGACTCACAAAAGAAAAATATTTTTGGGGAAAATGGTCATCGATTGTAGAAAATTTATTGAATTCATATTTTTTTGTTGTTCTTTCATTTTCTTCTAACTAGTACCATGAAAATTAATTAAGGTTCCTATGCTGTACAAGCCGAATCATATGAAACAAATCACCCGATTTTTCAAATGAATCAATCATGAATTCATGATGAAAAAACAAATAAATATGCAAAAATATGAATATGAACACGTATTTATACAAGAAGTTAGTAATGAGAAAAAAGGGGGAAAATCAAATACATAGCGGCAGCTGGTTAATGGTTTTTAACAGATAGATGAAATATTACATCAGTTCGGACTTCCATTGTCTAATATAATATAAATTGATTTGAAATCCCTGAAAAAATTAAAGAATTAAACGAAAATAACAATTTTACCAAAGACAAAAAAAAAACTTAAACTAAAAGAAAATAACATACAAGCTACAAAAAAAAAAA
>WOGP01010485.1:0-10301 GCA_015342065.1 Leptinotarsa undecemlineata
AACCATCTATTTTTCACAAATTAATGAGTAAATTTAAACTCAGGTCAGATAGAAGATTGGGCTTCAACTCTACCACTTTGGTTAATTCACCTTCTGTGAAATATTTTTCCTTACCTTATTTTGAATAAAATAAAACCCCGGTGTAGTTTCAGTAGGCACCACAGCCTACAATATTGATGAAAAAGTACGCCACTGACTTCTTGTTGTGATTTTTTTTTGTTCAACCAAGAAACTACAACTTTTTGGTTGCTTGTGTATACTTCATATCTATCTTCATTTTCATGAAAAATAAAATTGAAGCCATTTTGCATATCATGATCAGTCAGAGTTATCAATTATTAGTGATTATGAATAATTTCACTAACGCTGAAATGGCTGACATGCACTTCATTGATGGATTAGCAAATGGAAATGCGGAAGAAACACGAAGAATAACCCCGGACAGATATCTTAACAAAGTAATTCCATATGCTAGAACATTCAGAACGCTATATGTAAGATTATGTGAAATTGATACTTTTAAAGAAAATGCTGGTGGTTGAAGACCAAAAATGGTAACAACGCCTGAACTAGAAGAAGCTATACTTGATGCGATAGAAGAAGATCCTTAAAATAGCACCAGGAAGATTGCACTTCAGCTGGATTTCAGCCCAAAAACCGTATGGACAGTTCTAAAAAGAAACTTCCTTTATACATATCTCATACAGCAGGTCCAAACTCTACTGCATCAGGATTTTCAACCAAGATACATTTTTGCAGGTGGTTGAGCCATACGATAGATGATATTTTATACCAAATATTTTATTTACTGACGAAGCAAATTTTTCACGATATGCCATTATAAAATATCACAGTGACCATTTTTGGGCCGACGAAAATCCCCACCTTATCATAGAATGTCATTTCCAGCAACAATTATTGCTGAACATTTGGGTAAGAATGATTGGTAACTACCGGCAAGATTGGTGAATCCTACACGGACTTTTTGCGAGATTATTTACCCATTCTGTTAGAAGAAATTCCGGTACTCGTAAGAGGCAACGTGTCGTTTATGCACGATGGATATCTGGCTCATTTTAGTGTTCTTGCTCGTCAGCATCTCGACATCACCTACCCTAATCGCTGTATTGGACGTGCATGACCTCAAAATTGGCCAGTTGGCAGTCCGGATATGAATCCTCTAGATTTACATTTATGGCATCGAATTATTGATAATTGCTATCTCATAAAGAATACTTCAGGTATTCAGACAATCAATAACAAATCAATTGCAGTCGTTCATTTTATCAGAAGGTGGAAATTTCGCTTATATACTGCAAAATCGAAATTGTTTATTATTTACTTTTGTTTCTTTATTTCATGTGTTCCAGGGATAGTTTTTAGAATTAATTTTTTTTTCGAAAACGAATCTTGATATGAAGAAAACACAAGCGACGAAAATTATGTATTTTCAGTTAGTTTATTTTGAAAAATAAAAATCAACAAAGAAGTCAGTGGCGTTTTTTTTTCTCAATAGTATTGGGTGTGGTACCCCACTGAGACACCACTAGACCTATATAATAATACCAATCTAAATAAACGCCTTATTACTTCAAATAACTGTAGCAGATTTAACCAAAAATATTCATTATATTTCATGAATACCGTTTGTTTAACTTTGAAGCTCTGTATCTCAGAAACGAAGTACTCAGCACATATGTTCATCAAAAGTTTTTATTTGAAACGACCTAACGAATCCCCCTCTGAAGTTTCGTTCTGTATTTAAGTAACACCCTGTATACATAAATATTTTCTGTATTCTTCACATAACTGAAACACTACCGGAAAGTTACGCATTTCATTCGAATTTCAAAATATGTTTAACCGTCTCAGAGTCAAAAGGAGCATAAACAAGTCGAATACAGGAGTGGATATTCTTAGCATGAAAACAATGTAATGTAATTCTTCAGAAGTTCAAGAACAAACATCCACTCCAAGCTTCAAAATGTAAGCCAACGTCCCAATTAAAGTATCCGTTCACAAACGACGGAACTATTAGCCGTGGGATTCATTACCACGAATATAAACTACCATGCAAGTACCGTGTTTCGTTTGTATGTAATTACAAGTTACAAACTACGCAACAAAAACTTTTGTATCGTCTTATCAGCTATACTACCAGTTTTGATATATGAGAATGACAATTCTCACGTTAAAAACACCTTCTTTTTGATTAAACATTATTTTTTCTTTTCCGTTAGATTTCATTCTAAAATTAATTGAATGATCGAATGTCAAACAATAGTTAAAATCAAGATCAAAAATTTTGAAAATTCTAAAATATAATATGTATCAATAAAAAATCTGTTTTTGAAAAAAAAAATTCATCATAGATAATGAAGAAACCTTAAATCATAAAAAAAAATTCATATTTCGGAGTTCGGTATTTTGCTTCCATATCAGAGTTTATAAGGATAAGGATATTTTTATGTCAACTTTTGTGCAAAATACTCAAGTTTACGAACTTAGAGATTGTTTCAGTCTTTAAATAGTTTCATAGTGTTGAAAAAATTTTGCAATGAATTAAAATAGTAATTTGTCCAAGAATGAGGATGACCACTATGTTTACGAAATCTCGGTGATGAATGAAACAGCGTCGAAGAGACTAAATCAAATAGACGCTCCTCAAGGCGACTTCTGTATCTGTAGAGTAAGGAGGGTGAGTGTAAGCCCCCAGCACTTAGGCCACATGTGACCCATTGTACATCCTCCCGAAGAATTTTCCTCCTAGGTTATCGTCCATCCTGTCCTTTCCATGAAAGTGGACACGTCACTGGGAGATATCTCCTTTATATCGGCAGGTGTAGGCCAAAAATCTCTTATTGGACGATAACTCCGGGCACTCGCATAGGACATGACGGACAGTCTCATCTTCCTGTTCACACATCCTGCATAGAAGTGTGTCCACTAGCCCCATATCATGGAGGTGTTTCCTTAGTTGACAGTGGCCAGTCAGAAATTCTACTATTAAACGTATATTTTTTCTGGTCATCGCCAGATATTTCTTCGGCGCCAGCTTCCCAGGGTCACCTAGGGTGACCCTGGCAAGATTGCACCCTTTGATTCCATCCCATCTCTTTTGGGATTGAGCATGGGTGTAACATTTGGTTAGTTCCGCAATTATCGAAGTCATGAGGCCGTAGGTGCCACTGGGTCCTAAAATGTTTAGTCCAGCCGCTTCCTTGGCTAGAGGGTTGGCAATGCGATTACTTTCACTCCTGTCGTGTCCTTTAACCCTCCTCAGGATAATGTTATTATCTACCGAGGGTTTGGCTGAGTCTTGGTGAAACTCTAGTACTAGCCCTGAAGTTATTCGTTGTCTATTCAAGGCTAATAGGGCTTATCTACTGTCAGTACAAAGTGTTATTATTTTGTCAGAAATTCCTTTTTTGGTTATTTCTTTTGTGGCGATTGAGATACCAACCAGCATTGGTTATTGCATTTGTGGTATCTGACTCTGTGTTCTATTTTATTTGTATTTCAAGGCGACTTAGTAAAAAGCCAAGAATTACTGTAGTAGAACCTGAGAGTACCGATGAAAAAGATTCAGACAGTGAACCAAGGAAAAGAAAGTCATCGAAGAATGGGGTGAATAAAAAAAAGCAAAAAGTTGCAAAGAAAAAATAAGGACTGTTCATCTCCTGACAACAGCAAAACAAGCACATCAAGACAGCAAGAGAAATTCATCTAGAGTTCATGACCAAAATTATTTTCTCCGAGGACTATTCGACTGGTTCTTTCGTTATCCTTAAGAACGATGCCCAGGTCCATCAAAACATGCCTGTATATCGCAAATTGATGGTGAAGCTGTTCTCCAAAAATATGAAGCTTTTGATGATGAAGGCAAAGTGGCCTATGGATGAAGATATGTATGCTCCTGTCATTGTGGATGTTGTCCACCGTAACAACCAAAATCTTACCGTGGAATTGCACTGGGACAAGTTGAAGGATATTAATGTTGACAGCGATTGAGTCCATTATTTAATTTGATCCAAATACAAAGCATATTTTGACAAAATTCACCTGGATATAATATTTCAACTAATTGATGAAACTTTGATAGGTTTAGTACATGTTATTTTCTCTTCCAACCCTTTGAAAAGTATTGAAATTAGCAGTGTATGTATGTTGTCAGTCAGGCTTCAGAAAAATACATTCGTGTGAGGCTGTCTTACAGTTCACAATAACAAATTGGAAAAAAATTGATAATGATAATTACGTTGTTTGTACACTCTTTGGTTCAAAGAGGTAATTCTAAACAATATACAGGGATATATCAATCCAACAGCTCAAATATTATGGTATTGGTGATGTAGTTTTGAAAGTTACTTCAGTTCGAGAAGTCAAATAACAAAAATTAATATGTGTTACTCAAAATAGTTAGTAAATGATTTTGGAGTTCCACAAGGTAGTGTATTAGGACCTTTACTATTTCTAATTTATATAAATGAAATCAATTACCTACGTAGATGGTGATTATCTGATTAACTTATTTGCAGATGATACATTAATATGTACCTACGATAAAAACTTACAAGTCGCTATTGAAAAGATGAATAATCCATTGAAAAATATTGAGTTGAATAAATAAACTGAAACTTAATATTACTAAAACTAAGGCGATGATCATAACAACAAAGAATAAACAAAATAAAATTGGGAGAAACACAGTAAAAATTAAAATTAACGAAACTGATGTAGAAATGGTGAGTAAAATTAAGTGCATAGGGTTCGTTGAAGATAATACAATTTCATTGAATGATCATGATGATTATGTACTAAGTAAATTATCAAAGAAACTGTTTTTTTTTCTAGAGTGGCATATGTATTGTCAATGTATGCCAAAATAACGTGCTATAATGGCATAATAAAACCTCATTATGATTTATGCAGGACTCTCTTATATTTCTTGAATCAGAACAAATTAAATCAATTACAGAAATTATAAAATCGTGGAATGCTAATAATATCACTCTGCAATAGAATGACACCTATACATAATATGCTCTGTAGTTCAAGGTGGCTTAATGTCTCTCAACGACTGTACTGTCAAACTATGATATTAAAATTTATAGAAATAAATAAATTGCAATCAACATAATTAGTGAACCTTTCAATCATAAATAGTGAAGTACATCATCATGATACTAGATCGAACACTAAGTTTTACATCCCAAAGTAAATTCACGAAAAATCATGAACTCGTTATTTTTCAAAGGTCTGGGCAGTTTTAATAAACTGCCAAATAATATAAAAAAATTTTCTTCTCTCCATCTATTGAAGAGAGACTTGGTAACATTAATAAGGAAAAACTGAATTAAAGCTAATTTATATTCAGAATATAATAATAACTACGACTTTGTTATGAATGAATATATTAGTAAATATGTAAACATATATCCTATATAGAATATGTGCGATATAGTTTTTTTCTTTTTTGTGATTTTCTGTTATTTGGTTATAATGGACCAATTTATTTTGAATTTTATGTACAGTACAATATGTTTATATCAGACTTGCCTATCTGGAAATGAAGTTATTCTTCTTCTATTTCACATTTTTTATTAGAATTGAAACAAAACTTTATTAGTTTTTTGATCATGTAGGTGGTAATTTCGTAAGTATTTTAAGTTCCAAATATAAATATCAATATTTATTGAAAATGTGTAGTCAAACTTGAAAAAAGGGCGAGCATAAAAACAAATTAGTAGGCTGTTTTAGAAGTATTGGCCGTTTTTATGTCATTTGCTTTTGTAGCTCCATATCTCGCGAAAAACATGTCGCGGTTTTGTGAACTTTCAAGTGAAAATTTCACATTAAAATGTGCTTTTAGCGTTGAGACGGATGTTCATCAAGTATTGGTCAGTTCTACCATATTTTCATGAAATGTTTGTTTTTGTTATTTCTTCTGATAAATTTTATTTTATATCTGATTCCATGTTTGAGAAAGTCCACCAGATTTCACCGCATGTAATGCTGAATAAACATTGACGAAACCACTCACGTCAATTTCTGACAGGTGCATCAGGTTCACGAGCATCATGTCGAACACCATTATTCCATTTTGAAGGACAGGTGCGGAATGCATGGTGACTACAAGCGAGCTAGATATTTCGTCCGAAAATAGATCATCGATAGAGATAGTCGTCACAATTGAAGTCAAATAGTTAGTCGTGAAAAGAAAGGCAATATCTAGCGACTGTTAGATATTGATGTCAGGAAGTGACTACCAATCCGACTCATCAATCTTCAAAAAAATTTTTCAAACAATTCGATACAATTGAAATGGAATTCAAGTGTAGAGATATTGTGAACTAATTCTTGAAGTCTAACTTAGTCTGTATTCAGATAATATACGAATTAGCTGGAATTTTCGGTTCATAAAATACCTAATAATTGAAGTTTCCTTTTATGAAGGTATGAAACTAACCTCATTAGTCTTTTTGTTACTTCATTTTACCATTTTCAAAATACATTTTTCCTTCTTTTTAATAATTTCAATTCCGTTTCCCCAAATCAATCAATTATGAAGTAAATTTATAGATGTAGCCGTTACTACGTGGTAGGAGATCATAATGAAGTAAGTAAGTTTGAAAATGTCCATATAGGAAGAAACTACAGTAACGTTAGTTACAATTAAAAGTGGTATAAAACATAGAAAAATTTTTCTTTTCTCTTTTCAATTATGAAGTATTTACCACGTTTTTCAAAAATAGTAATTTCAGTTACTTGTAAACTAAGTTAAAAAATAATTATTGATTGACCTTCTTTCGGTTTTTTTACCTTCCACAATCTGAAAAATATAAAAATTGTATTGGAGAATCTTTTGAATGTGTAGAAGAGTTAATGTTTTAGT
This sequence comes from Leptinotarsa undecemlineata, assembly GCA_015342065.1. Lineage (NCBI taxonomy): Eukaryota > Metazoa > Arthropoda > Insecta > Coleoptera > Chrysomelidae > Leptinotarsa > Leptinotarsa undecemlineata. The sequence goes on from WOGP01010485.1 coordinate 6,896, forward strand.
TCACCTCTATAAGTAACCGTCTAATTCAAAGTATTTTTCATGAAAATAATGTACATCAACAACGTCTCGTATTTAACCCGTAAAAAAATAGCAGAACAATTATTCGGGTACTCATCTTAACGCCCTCATCTTCAGAATCATAAAAAAAACTGGAAATATTGCAGTTATCTCTTCATTTGGTTTTTTTCCTGAAATATGAAATATTTCAAATTACCGAAAAAAAATGCAAGATTCATTAGATTTTTCCAATTCTGAAAACGGCAGATTCTAGTATCTGATAAGTGTCTGTATAATTTCTTAGCTTTTTTGACAGGAAAACAAATAACTGATGAATAGAACATTTTCCTTTGAATTTACGCAAAGTGAGCTGAAAAGTTTGCCCTGTCTACACCTATTTTTAACCCGAATTATTCGTGAACTTGTTACTGTCCAAAATCCCCTGTAGATGAAATATATCCTTTGATTATTGAAATGATGTTAATTGAAGAACTCAGGTATAACTTCAGGCGAATGAATAAGAAGAGTCTTAAAAATTATATTTGTAATGATTTTGCATTCAGAGAAGAGCGGTCTAGAAAATCATTTTTATCGAATTATCATTATTTCCATACAAGTCATTCCGGTTTTATTTAAAAAAAAAACCTTTCATATATCAACCCTGACTGCGCTTAACGTGGCCCTTTCTATAGCTCTAATATTCAATAACGCCTTCACGCCTTTCGTGATATATTTTGCTGCTGACGCGAGTAATATTTTAAGAGTATAGTATAGTAATTTTTGAATATTTTCAGTACAAAGAAACATTTGTACTGAAAATACTACATATTGTAGTTACAAAATGGCACATAATTTTTTTTGTCTCGTGTCTCTAAGGTGAATATCATTTCAGAATCAAAAAAGATGGCAGAGTTGAAACACCTAGGTCATTGATTGTGCTTCTGCATAGATCTCCGTGCTGTATTCCTGCGATTATTTGAATCAACTTATTTTGCGCTAAGAAAACATTAGAAAAAAATCCCACAGACGTATACCATATCTGAGATAAGAATTTGCTGAGCCATTATAGACTAAGTTCAACTGCTTTTTCTATCAAACAGGCTTCATAGTCCTAAACATGTATGCTCGAGAATTCATTTTATTTATTACGATCTGACAATGAATCTTCCAATCAAGGTTCTGTTGATAGTTATTCGAAAAGATTTTTTTGCGTCTCCATTTTTATGATCGAACTATTTGTATCTCTGTATTTATAGAGTAGGGAGGGTGAGTGTAGGCCCACATCACTTAGGCTACATGTGACTCATTGTACATCTTCCCGAAGAGTTGTCCTCCTAGGTCATCGCTCATCCTGTCCTTTCCAGGAAGGTGGACAGGTCACAGGGAGACCTCTCCTTTATAACGGCAGGTGTGGGCCAAGACTCTCTTATTGACGATAACTCCAGACACTGTTAGGCATAGAACTTGCCTGACAGTTTCATCTTTCTGTTCACACATCCTGCATAAAGGTGTGTCCACTAGCCCCATATTGTAGAGGTGTTTCCACAGTTGACATTAGCCAGTCAAAAATCCTACTGTTGAGCGTAGATTTTTCCTGGTCATCGCCAGATATTTCTTCGGCTCCAACTTCCCAGGGTAGCCCAGGGTGATCCTGGCAAGATTGCATTTTTAGATTTCATCCTATCTGTTTAGGTATTGAGCATGGGTGTGACGTTTAGCTAGTTCCGCATTTGTCGAAGTCATCAGGCCGTAGGTGCCACTGCATCCTGAAAATCTTAGTCCAGCCGCTTCCTTGGCTAAAGAGTCTGCATTGCGATAACCTTCATTCTTGTCGTGCCCTTTAACCCACCTCAGGATAATGTTAGTATCTACCGAGGCTTTGGCTAAATCTTGGTGGTATTCCAGTACTAGCCCTGAGGTAATACTTTGTCTCTTCAAGGCTGATAGGTCTTGTCTGCTATCAGTGCCCATTGTTATGTTTTTGCCAGACATTCCTTTCCTGGTTATTTCTTTTGTGGCGATTGAGATATGGTGGTATTTTCTCCCACCAGCGTGGTTCAAACTGAATTAGTTGTTATCTCAATTGCCACAAATCTATTTGAATTTTAATTCTTGAACAAGTTTTATGTCGGGGATGAAAACGAATTGTGTTAGTTTCATCTGGATTGAAGAATACATCATTAAATCCACACCACACTGGATACATTTTTGTAACCATGTCACAGTTTGATTTCAGGATGTCATATTTTTTATGATATCGATAAAGACGTATCATTGGCATATATAACGAAGAATACTTCATCGATCTGTCGATTTCATTCACATACAATAAAAATAAAATTGGACCTAGCGTCGATCTCTGGGCAACGCCAACGACACAATTAAGATGATTATAATTTTTTATTATAGCGTTTTCTTAACTACAAGGGTGACATACTTTTTGTCTAATTTTTCGGAATACTTTGCCCAGTCGAATGCATTTTCTCGAATTCCGTAATTATTAATTTTCCACAGCAACTTATCATGATCAACATAGTCGAATGCTCTACTGAAATCACAAAAGATTCCAGCAAGACTTTGGACAAAAATCTCCAATAAAAAAGACTAGAGGCATGGCTTCAGTCGACAGAAGGGGTCAATTCGCTAGTCCGGCGCATGAAATCAACCTCTCACCTAGTCATCGCTAAACAAGTATCTGGCCAAAATAATATTCAATATGTAGATCCTGTATGGCTACAGTTACCGTGTAGTATTCTCGATGATGTAGTCACTCCTTTACGGCTTCAGATCTTCGGTGAGATAGCAAGACGCCGTAGAAACAAACAAAAGATATCATGCGGCTTGGGATCTTCGAGTTAAGGCATTATCTAATGACCGATAGTTATTTATTTTAAAGTACTCACTTTAGTCTTCCGATTATGAGATGATACGTGAATCGTTTTGGATTTCTTTGGGAAGATAGAATGAACATTCCAAGACTAACTGTCGACAGCATCATATTTCATATGTCTCTTAAGTTAGATACATTGAAAGCAAGATATGTAGATGTACGTTTGATGCCATGGAATCACATAATAATTAGAATGAGTTGCCTAACGACCCCACACTGATTTTGACAAGTGTATTATCTTTTCATTACAATATTCTTCTGAATGGTAAAGGATCGACTAATTAAGACAAAGGTAGTCATATTATTCATATAGATGAAATAGATGGTGAATTTACGACTTGAATAACCAAAATACATAACTACAAAATCTTGTTGGGGTTTATATTCAGGATAAAAATGTTGTATGGTATGAAACAACATTAGTATTATACAGTGTCATCCCCAAAGTATGCACCATATGGGAAACTTATTTATTAAGGGTTTTTCGACAAATAGTTATTTTTGATAAAGTTTGTGCAT
>WOGP01010487.1:0-10300 GCA_015342065.1 Leptinotarsa undecemlineata
TTTATTTTTTATGATATTACAACATGATCATATGCATCATATTATTGTTTTGTCCCAATCAAGTTTTTTTAATAGTTTTGATCTTCATTGCAACTTCAAACTTGGACTCTAAAATGACAAGTTGAGCTCAGTCGATGACAAAAAAGCTTAAAATAAAAAATCTTTAGATCATGGTGTGTATGCTTTCACGGTTGGTGTTCAACAGATTATTTACTGTTTCCAGCTTCATTAGCGGTGGTCTACATGTTTCCATGCTTGACGCGGCAGCCACTATCAAACTCGATGCGGCAATGGTCGAAACGATCTTTCTTGCTGCGATATGCAACTGAAAATGGTCCCCAGATGTGTTCGTTTTGTAATGGAACTGGATATCAGACAGCCCACTGTATTCTTGGCTTGGCTTGGTGCCACTTGTTTTGAATTATTAAGTGATCCTTTATGCTATGAAGTACCATAATCCATGTTTTATTGACATTGGAGCTCTATTCAATTCCATTATAATTATTTTCGTGTGTATGGATTTCCTATGGTTTTATCTAGTACTTGTGTGAAGTCAAAGTAACGGTCATGAATGTACTCTGGGTGCTTCATCAAACGCGTTTCAAGTCTTCTTTTTGTAGTCCCCATGTAGAAAGAATCACAACCACAAGCTATTCGGCTGACCTGAGACTATTTCCTATTGTCTCAGTTGAGTTGAAAATGAATCTGATTAATTTTATTTTGAGTCTTGTCTGTCACACCGAAAGGAAAATGTTCTTTTGTTGACCGTTTATTTCAGTGCCACTATGTGGTGTTTCTTATTGAGTCATATGTCCTGGTTGATTTCAATCTCCATGTAAACTTAACTCAAAAAGAGTAAAGTTTATTTCCTTGACAATTCAAAAGTTGAATATAATCACGCAGAAAAGAGAATTGAAACTTTCTATGTTTTTCACCACTTTTATTTGTAACTAACGTTACTACCACGTTAGTGGTAAAAACATAGAAAGTTTCAATGCTCTTTTCTTCGTTATCATTTCCTACCACATAGTAACGGCTACATCCATCAATTTATGGAATATAATCGTCAAAAATATTCAAAAAAATTGGGTGTATCTGTAGAAACAAATATTGATTTTAAACACAGATAACGCTACTAGTATTGAATCCATATCAGGTGTTTTTTGTCAAATAATAAAAACAAACTTCTTAATTTTATTCAGTGTCAATTATAGTCGGATTTGTGTAAGTAATAATTTTCCAGTGTTATTTTTTACATCCTTACAATGTATTGACCACCAAAGTTTCAAGAACACCTCTTCATATTTTTCGAATTGTGGAAGGTTGATAGAAACCTCTTTACTGTTATAACTGAAGTGGTCAGGTAATGGTTTATATGAGTTAGCTTTCTGTAAAGTTCATTTACCAGTCTACCATTCTCCCGTCTTTCCAATAATACAAATAGAAAAGTGATTGTTCTTTCCTCTTCTTCATCCTAACGCAGATTTTCGGGTTCCAGGAATGAATATATTTCAGGAATTTTGAATTTTTTTTTTATTGAATCTTCGGGTAAATTATTCCATGTAAAAGTTGGCAACTATTAGACTTATGGACTCACTGTAGCAGTCTCTTATTTGTGAGCATAGAACTCTCCGTCCCAGTGGAAATATGTTGCGATGTTGCCACATCACTTTTGATAATATCTGTCGCAGTTACAGATGAAACCTCAGCCCTACAAATCCGGAAAGAACAAAATTTTTTTTTTAATCTGTAGTTATTTAGGATTTTTGAGTTTTCAATAACATTGTTCTTTTTCATATCTATCGTGAATTTCTGTTATTAGAACAAGGGGGGAGGGCTCCTCATAAATTTGCCGTAGTGGATTTACGCAAGGGAATCAATACATCCAATATTGCTTAAAGTAATATATTTAAAAAAATAATGAGAACATTGAACAATTTTCTTGGGTGGTACACATCATTACTGTAACAATTACTACAAGCGGGGTCCCGGTGCTGCTAAAAAAACAATTCATCGAAACAAAACAATCGAACAAAAATAAAACCTCTAATGAAAATGGCATGTATGTATATTTATATAATTATGTATATATAGAGTGCATTTTACAATTCTTAATACATACAATGTGTTCATCTATTCAACAAAATTTCGTATTTAAAATATCCAATATAAATATAATTTTTGAGGAGTAAAAATCAATAAATTAGTTGTTTGAAAAAGTTGCCGCAAACATACAAAATCACAAAAATTGTTCTACGAGAATACAGTTCGAGAATAACCCCTCAGAAAGGCAATTGGGCACGCAACAGAATGCTAAATAAAAGCCAGCACGTCACTACTTAGGCCAAGTTTGTAGGAGAAATCAGGCTATTGACGAACTGCATTCATTCAACTTAGGATGTTGTATAGGACAAGTCAAAAAATACTCCGACCAGTTGACAAAATATCTTGAGATTCCTACAGATTTGAATATTACCTTGGAGATCAACATATAATAGTGAACATTCCGTCCAAAAACGAAAACTGGTCAAACCGAACACTTTTCTCTGTGTAGAAGTATCGATAAACCATTGCTAGCAGAATTTTTTGTCATGGGTTAATATTTATCACTATGGCTTGCAAGTAAACTTATTACATCTGATTATATTATTTAAAACTACTTTTCTAGACACAAATCTTCACTGGCGTTTTTAGCGAACGAATATAGGACAAAAATAATACAAGCTTTGATATGAAATACATATCAAAATTCAATTCGCCGAGAAGTGTGTAAATTTACAAAATTTACCAACATTTCAGCAAACTAACTGTTAGCCTTGTCAAGGCTGTTTATCTAGAACAGAAGTTGGTTCATCAAAACTGCATAGAAGAGAAAAATGGCAAGATAAATTAATGGCTAAATTGATCAAATTGATTAAAATAAAACCTAAATTGGCACTATAAAATTATAATTATTACTTGATTATCACAAAATCGATAGTTGATATTTAAATCAGTCATGAATGAAGTATGACAGGGTGAATGAAAACTTCTTTCACTGGGCAATTAAAAAAAATGATGAAATTTATAGAACAAAAATTATAGAAAATTGGTTTCTCAATTACTTCCCCTGGTAATACTTCCAACTGGAAAAATAACAACCAGATATATGCAGGGGGAGTAATAATGAGAAGACAAACTAGAATATTTAGTATCAAAAGCCTCTTCTCTTTCATTAATCTGGGAACATCCCTGAAAAAATACAGATATTTTTATAATCACCCAGTAATCAATGTGTTCATGGAATTCAAAAATAAATAAACATATTTAGTGACATTCGATACAGAATAAATTATTAATAAATAATTACAAAAATATAGCTGTAAAATACTTGGAGTGGACATTTACAATTACAAAAATACTAAATGACTTTGCTCCATCAGTGAAAAATATTCACGTGCCGAGTTTCCAACTGATATAAGCTTTGATGAGACATGAAAAGCATTCACATCACAAACGATCAATTGGGATTTTTATTGCACTGAAACGAATGCAATTCATAAAGTTCAATGCAGAAATATAAATATGATTTCAGTTTTGAAGTAAGTACCAGTTTTATGACTCAAAAACTGCGATATTACACAAAAAATATAACCTCATCAGATGGTGAAAATAATCAAGGATAAATATTCAATGTTCGAATAGAAATTACATTTCTTGGTAACGAACCTGTCGAGTGTTTTTCACAACAGTATTAAATGGGGCAATTAAATCCAGAGGTTCGGTCTTGTTTGATATTGAATAATAAATTTTATTTTGTGTTATTGTGTTAGAATATCACTCAGTGAATATTGAACATATCCATGGAATTGCAACCTATCTAATATAAATATGAAAATGCTGTGGCAAGGTGAGAATTGCGGATACCAAAGAGTTGAAATCACTGTCCAATTTGCAGTATTTGAAACAATATATATGCATTCTATGAAATTTGGAATGTAAGGATGATACTGAATAGCAACTTGAGATTAGACGTGAGGCAAATAAACTTTTTTATTTTCTGATTCAGGTGTACAAAAACTAGAAAAATAATTTCAACTGTAAAAAGATGGAAGAAATATTGAGAAATGTTTTTTCAGAAAACTATATATGAAATAACAGATTCACTCTATCACTTCATGATAGCTTTATCAAAATATGCGAGCACCAAAACCAGTCCAAAGAATATTAAAAAACAACTACACAAAAATGATCTCAGTTTCGCTTGTTGGTCGAAGAAGTGGGATATATCGGAAATAACAAAAGAGCTTCTATTAAAAGTCTTTCAAAGCGAAATTAATGAAATATTCAACTCGTATATACTGAAAGTACAAACAGGAGTTTTCATATTAAGTATTTAGTGTCTCTATAAAAAAAATCCCCTATCAAGTTGAACTGAACAAAATAACTTTCAGTATTATTCAAAATGGGTAATTCTGAATAACAGTCGATGAAGGGGTTAATTCTACAGAAAAAATATTCATACTTCCAGAGTATAGATTATTCATTTGAACTTTACTGGGAAATGATTTATTTGAATCTGGAGCTCAACAAAGTAAATCAAAAGGTTGGACAAATGGGAATGGGTTATAATTTTGAAACGCTCTTTATAAGTTGAACAGCCTAATATGTTTCAGCATTATTACGTATTCTAATATTTTTAGAAATATTTCGAAAAGAAACAGAGTTTATTTTTGAGGGGTGTCAAACACTTTTACAACTTATGGTGTTCAATAAAAAATACAACTTTTTTTGAGTTTGGACCCCAAACAATGTTCAATAGTAAAAATTATTGGTGTTTGCAAATAGAAAATGTTGAAATATTCCCTTGAAAAATTCCCCAAAGAATTTCGTTAGAAAAAGTCAAGTACAAAAAAAAAAGATTTCAATCAGAATTTCTTGCAACTCAAACTATGTTCGATATATTTTCTGGTAAAAATAGTTTCACTCAACAAGAACTTTTGTGACACAATAAAATTTAAGACAACTGAAGGTTGTTATATAAGAGTTTTGTACTATTTCACAGTTGATTTTTTTTACCTCGACTCAAGAACACAAAACAAACATCATTCATCTTAATGGTATCTAAATTATTCACTCACCTTGCCCAAAAAAGTCACAACCTCACACAAAAATAAGTACTAGCACAAAATGGACCTGCAGTTAAAAGTAAGATGACTAAAAACGCCAGGACTCGTATTCTATAAGGATAATACTTCGTATATAACACAATAAAAACTAATTTCAGTCTTCACAGTTATACAAATACGCGGTTATTTCAAATGTTCAACACTGTTCATATACTAAGAAACAATCAACTGACCGAAAAATATAACATTTACACATTTTTTCTTCTTTTTTTTTCAGTTCGGAATTGGTCACTATGCGCTTCAATTTGTTTTCATTTACTTTTACTACGCATAAAAAATTATTATCGGGTTCATATCAACACCAAAACTTATATAGAAAACTGTACACCACCAATTCGTTCAAAGAAAGGAAAACGGCAATAAAAATTAGGATATTGTCTAAATTTGGTCGTTGAAATTTTACTTACTATACAAATATCATTAGGCCAACCTTTTCGAGGTTTCTCATCAGAGGCTAGGCGAACTTTGTTCTTTAAAATTCTTGACTAGGCCAGTATTTATCAAAAAGTTTGCAAGCTAACATTTATCGGAAAGATAAACCAGACTCTTCCCAAAGCTTTTAGTGTTTACTGAATCCAACCTCAAAACTGTCCATATTTTTCAAATATCTCATTTCGTCTCAAATAGTTGATTGATGTTTATATTTTCATAAATCTTTAAATTAACGTCCTGACCAAATCCAATACCTGTCAACTAAACCATGTAAGCCTGAATGTGATTATCTTAAACCTGCAAAGCTCCAAATGATGTAACTTAAAACACCATGACTGTCTTGGGTTAAAAGCTGAAAATTAGGAGGTTAGAATTCATTGTGTTTAGAGTTGAGTGGTTTGGGTTCACTGGCTTGCTTCCTTGCATTAGGTTTGCTCACTACATTATGTTTCAGCTGCTGCAGCAATTTGCAAGTCTTCGGTGATTCTCATCCTTCCTGTGATATTCAGGATGTCTCACTTGAAGTGACACCTTAAATACCTCAAACTTGTCCAATACACATGTACAATATTAATTGTATCACGGCTAACAACAATACATTGCAATGCATGTACTGGCAGACATTCACACAACTAGAAAACGGGTACAAAATGGACTCTTCGTTCGCCCGTTGACGAGAAGCTCCAAGATACGTCTGTTCCCCTCGAGGGCAGAAACGGAAGTCTCGGGTTACTCCATTAAGAGATTTGGGGTCAAGATATTTGAAATTATTGGGTTTTATTTTTCAGGGCATAGAGTTTTGGGTAATGGGTTTTTGGAGATATGGAATTTGTGGTTTAAGTTTGGAGTTGCCAGGTTAGACTGTTTTAGATTTGGTGTTACTGGATAAGGAGGTTTAGAATTAAGAGATTTAGGATTATGAGATTTGGGATATGTGATTTGAAGATCAGATCTGAGGTTTTGGGACATGAAGTTTATGTTTGAGGTTAGAGATTTGGTGTTATGGGATTCTATAGTAAATGATATAGAGTTTTGAAGATATAGATTACTGAGAGTTTTTAGGGTTTGTAGCAATGAATATTTATTAAAGTTTCAAGAGTGGATTATATCTTCAAAACGAAATACGATCCTGGAAAACTAGAAATGGGTTTTGAAAATTGAAATATTCAGAAGAAATCATCAAGCGATATGATATAACATCAAATATGCCCTTCCATTCATTTTGACCTGGGATTCAGTACACAAAAAGCTTTTCATAATATATTGTCTATTCTCTCCTTTTAAAATTTTGTCGCCCTGCGTTATTAATTCGCGGCTGTCAAAGTGATTGACCTTGCGACCTTGAAACCACTGCACACAAAAAATAAATGAGCTGACTGACTAGCACCATCTGTTCCTAATTATCATGCACTCAATTAAAATATCACTGCATTAAGCACCAAATAATGAGAAACAGAATTTACTAGAAGTGTGCTCAGCATCCATTTGTTTTTTGTGGGGAGAGGAATCCTTGGATTGAATGAAAAAGAAAATGTACCTTTGGCAGGTTGATGAAAATTACAATAATGTATAATGAAAAATAATCAACAAATTTAGTAGTTGTAATGCATTCAATTATGGTTGAACTAACATTTTATGTCGAATATGATTTTATTTATACTTGAAAATTGCCAATCAAAGAGTACATTTTCTGAAATAACATGGTTGGATTAATAAAAAATGTAGATAGTTCTAATGATATTTCATTATTATTACCTGCACTTGGTAAATTTTCTTTTGTTTGTACTATAGGGTGTTAGAGAAATAGAACTCTCAGTTCATCATTGGAAATTAGAAACAATTGCAACAGCAAGATTATTGTTGAGACGTTCTTCTCTCGAAGGCTCACCCTATATTTATCAAAAAGAATTTTCAGGTAGTTTTCAAGACAACAAAATATCACTGTTTATATTGCAAAGAAACAATTGTAAGGCAGAGATGGGTCTTTATCACTTTTTTGTCATGAAAAAAATTCATTCAACTTTGCTTCAACACAAGTAAAATTGACTGGTGAAAAACGTCACTTTTTTTGGCTATAAAAATTTTGTAACTCTTTACTTTTTTGTATTATTAAGACGCCATCTCCGAAATTTTTTTTGAAATTCAATGTTGATAGGCCACTAAAAAACCAATGTAAAATAATTCAATAAAATATTGACCAATTTTGGAAATGTAAAATTCCAATGACTAAAAAAATAATTTACCTTACCAATTAATAGTTACCAATATATACAGGGTGTATCGCCCTAGGTCTCCCGCACCTGTATCACAGTTGACAGAAAGCAAGATCAAATTCAGTCGGAGAACCAGTTCATACAACAAGGTCTATACAAAAATAAATCACAATTCTTTGACATAAAATTCAATAACTCAAGTTGATATGAGAAAGTTATTTCGAGTGTTTCAAAACTGAATGTTTTTTTGAATTTATAATAAGTTCATTATTAATCTTTTTGTCACACCAATATTAGTCCATATTTGAATGTTTCCATATTTTTTCTTCTCCCTCAAAATTTTGTGCTTTGTATGTCAAAAAAAGCTGTTCAATGTTCTCTAGGCATGGATGAGACGTTTTAAATATAATCATTATTGTCTTCTCCACAGTTTTGAATAAAAATTTCTCCAATTTGCATGTCTTCTAGAGATTTTCCTCTTTTGTGAAACAAGGACATCCTATTCCACTAATGGTTTCAATTTTCTTTCCTGTTTCAACGAAACAAAACACTGAAAATTACAAACTTCAGAAATATCATTAATTAAAAACTAATTGGGTATTTCAAGTGAAACCTGAAAGTTTTCATTTGATTTTCAGCTAATTTTCATCTTGAATCTCCTACAAAAAGAGCAATATTTCTATTCTCTGGATTTTCAAAAGTGTTTTTTTCGAAAATATTCACAAATATATGAAAAAATTTCTTGTACCTATTGGAGATCCCAATGGAAATAATTTCATACCGAAAATGACCATTAGAGTATTTAAATTTTAAAACTGAGACAAAGAGCGCATGTCAAAACTAATAGTTTTGATGTTTACGATGGAATTAATTCAATGGTGTCACTGTTTTTCGAGTTTGAAAGCCGTGGTTTTTTGGAATTTCTTCCTGGCGTTTCGCTGGCGCGAGTAGCTAGCTTCTTCAAAGGTTTAACCATCATGGCTTGCTGTCCGATGACTAACTTTTAATCTTTATGAAGCGTATTTATGCCTTGTACCTGTACTTGAACCTGGAACATTAACAATCTTGCTGCCTGTTGCCTGTTGCAAGATTGTTAATATTCCAGGTTCAAATACAGGTACCAATACAACTGATTACCTGACAAGATATAAATACGCTTTTCGAAGCCTAAAAGTTATTCTTTGGACAGCAAGCCATGATGGTTAAACCTCTGAAGAAGCTAGCCACTCGCGCCATCGAGTCAGGAAGAAATTCCAAAAATCCACGGCTTTCAAACTCGAAAAATAGTGACACTGAAAACCTCAGCCGCGAAAGTTTAAACCATTTTGTCAATTAGTTTAATGTTGACACTGGTTTGTAGACACCATGAGCTTCGTCAAAGATTGAATATACAACAAGTTCATTTAAAAGGAATTCCTCAATTTTTCAGCTTACTCATATTGGTATTTGCCCTTTGAAGAACTCATCTACAAATTTTTAAATTATTTAATGGGGTATTACTCAAAAAAGTAAACATTTCTCAATCGATTATTTTTCTCAAAATGTTCAAGGACACCACTATTGGTGTGACATTACTCGATAAATTCGAAGAATCTGATTTCTCCTGGCTTGCCAAGCTCAGAAAAAAGTTCTCCGACGGAAACCGAAATTCCTTCGCAACCAACCCAGATACCGCTTTGAAACCGTTTCGGGGCGACCCACGGATACCAATTACTCTCATATTCATTTATATAAATTAGGATTGTTTTAGGTCACCGAAGACGTATAGTCCGGACATTTTACATAATAACCGTACAAAAGGGAGGAGGGCAGAGGGAGAACACATCGAGTCTCGAAAAGGCTCAGAAATTTCATCGAAACGCAAACACCACCAACGAGAACGCGCACACCGCGACCATCACGACATTGGCGCCGCACGTAGCGCCGCCTAGAGTCAGTTCTTCACTTTTCACCACCTCGTTGGGGTGTTTGTTATAAGTCTTGGACTTTTTCGTGGTTGTCGTCGGAGGGCTTGTCGTGGTAGACGAGGTGGTGGACGACGTCGTCGTGCGCTGCGGCGTTACCGACCACCACGAAGGCTTCGACGTCATGGGGGGCGGAGGGCTGGTAATGGGCGCCGGAGGAGGGCCCCACACCTTGAAGACGATCTTCATGTTGTGAGTCGTACACCGGCCGCCTATCCTCCGGTGCAAGTCGTCACTCGTCGAGGTGGAGATGAAGTAGTAGTCATGACCTGAAAGGGGAAACAAATTAATAATAATAATAATAATATACATACATATATAATATAAGCGTAACCTCTTTATGGCCTGGATCGATTACCGTAAGGCATTTGATACAATTTCGATGAGCTCATCTTGCATTTGCTCAGATGCCTTGCGGTACCCGACAACATAGTGAGATGCATTGAACAACTGATACCACTTTGGCGAACTCGCTTCACCATAACATCTGGTCAAGCAAGAGTCCAAACAGGGTGGGTCACTT
>WOGP01010489.1:0-10298 GCA_015342065.1 Leptinotarsa undecemlineata
TCAAGCGGGAAACGATCAACTCCCGCCAAACGGTCATCTCCCGCCAAAACCAATGAAGCGAAAAGAGGAAAGAGAGGACAGATGAAAGGTGAAAGGTGAAAGCACCCTAATGACCTATAAATAGTCAGATCTCGGAGGAATTAGTCCAGTTATCACCCGAAGACGATTGTGGATACTAACAAGCGAAACGTCGTGACGTAACTTGGTTTGGAATCTTTTAATCTTTGTTTTTATTTTTCATTTCTGTTAATAATATTTTTATTTTTCAGCTTTCATCAATATTTCAATTTGTTTAATTTTTTGTAGCTTGTATGTTTATTCCTTGTAATTTCAGTTTTTTGTATTTAGTAAAATTGTTTTTTCATCTAACCTTTTTATTTTTTCAGGGATTTCAAATCAATTTATATTATATAAGACAATGGAAGTCCGAACTGATGTAGTACACCACGAAACATTGTCAACCTCCTTCAAAAATCACAGAATTTCTTGAATTGCATGTAACTAGTTTTTGTTGTTTGTGATAATCACTAATTTACTGTGATGTTTTATGACAGTTGACAACAAGTTGTTTGAATTGATTATATGAAATGATGAAATTTATATCATTTACATATTTTAACATTCATCATCTGCAATATATATTCTTTCAATAGCGTCTATGAAAATTAAATAAGTACAGAATCTCGGGGTACTCCTACATTATATTGAATCAGATTATTTCATTCTCTTTCATGAATCATTTAGATACTAATTTGTACTTGAAATAACATCTATTTTTAATACTTTCTCAATATCACCATTTCAGATGGACGTCTCTGACGAAATTTCTAACGAGGTTCCCATTGAGAATGAAGTTCCTATCAAGGATGAAGTTTGTGTCAAGAATGAAATTATCAATGAAGTTGATAAAGCTAATGATACCAATTCTGACCAAAAATTCAAAGAAGATCATGTCAAGTTAGATGACAAAGTCAGTGATAAAATTGCCGACAAAGTTAGTGATGAAATTGCCGACAAAGTTAGTGACACACATTCTGACAAAGTTTCTGCTAATGCTGAAGCTCTCGAAAAACTAACTGATGAAGTTTCGAAACCAGATTTGAGCACCAACTTGGTCTTGACAGAGGATATTGTGAAATTATTGAAGTGCTCACTTTGCAATCAGTACCTTTCCTACCCTCCAGTGTACATCATATCCGAGGTAGATGCAAAATATAAATGTGGCAGATGTACAATTTATACTCGTTTCAAAATGAGAGCTGTTATGTATGAGAATTTGGCAAAATTCATGAAATTCCCTTGCATCTATAAGGGTTGTCCCTTAAAAATAGAGTGGGAAGAGGTGAGAGAACATGAGAGAAATTGTGAGTATCGTACGTTGATATGCATAGCACCAGATTGTGTTGAACATGTAATGTACGATAAGTTTGCTGCCCATTTCAAAGAGAAACACATTAAATTTTTCCAGACAAACACAATGATTCGTGAAAACGTACACACCAAGACTGGCATGGTCGTTTTAGAAAAGGAAGATAAATGCTATGTGGTATTCTTTGATAATGACATAGACAGATTCAGAATTTCTGTGTGTTCATTTGGTACTGCTGATAAGCAGTTTGAAATGGTGTTTGGCTCAAAAGAAAAACCACATTCCATTATTGTTTCTGAGCAGAACATAGTTCCTTTTAATGAAAAAGTGCATTGCTACAAATGCTTGTTAGGAGAGTGCAAATTTAACTTTCACATCTACAGGAATAACAGGAAAGGTATACTGAAACATGTTCATACCAAAATCGATAGAGAAATGATCAAACGTACATTCGGTGGAAGCACCGTCACCTGTACTGTAAATGTTGTTGATGAGAAAATTGAAGCTGAAGATGAGTTGGATGAACTGCTAATGGGTAAAGATGTTATTATAGATGAGGTGAATGATGATGAAGAAGTAGAGAAGGTTGTCAAGGAAGAAGAGAACTCTGCTCTCAGCAACATGCTGAAATGTCCCAGTTGCGAAGAACAGATGGCTCCACCTATTTATGAATGCTTATCTGGACATACAATGTGCAACAGCTGCAAAGTTAAATCAGAGAAGTGTTCTTCTTGCGAAGCTCAAATAGAGAATACTAGAAACTACATTTTGGAAGAGGTTTGTCTTTTACTATTTTAATTGTTTTAAATGTATTGGTTTTTTTTTAGAAAAGACCAGCCTCCCGGGGTTATTTATTTTTTCCCTTTACTAGGTGATGAAGGTCCTTTATTGGATCTTCGTCACATCCTTCTGGAAAAAATTTGGTTCCAAGTTTGGGTTGTTCATAAATTACTTACCTTGTGTCATCCAGTGCCTCATATTTGCATGAAACATAACGAGATATCTCTTTTCTTTTGTTGTACAGCCTGCTGCTAAAGTCTTTTTTTATTAAGGTTTCTGAATGAACAATGTCCAGTAACCTTGTAATTATTCTGAACCAATTCTTGCTGGGTTATAGCAGTTCTTCAGATTATTTTTAGACTATCTCTTTAAAGTTTTTTTCTTGCTTCTTCAAGTGTATTTTCCTGATACCCCGTTTTTTATTAAACCATTTCTTGATCTGGTCCCGTACCATAGATTTTGGGGGTACCAAACCCCACAATTTGTTCTTAATAGCACGAAGATGCCTTAAAGAACACCTTGAAAATGTACACTTTAAAACAGTTTAAATTTTAAGGATGTCCCTAATCAATGCCATAATGTCCTAAGATGTCTGGAAAATATCTTTTGTCACAAATATCTGCGATATCTTTGAAACACATCTTCAAGATATTTTTGAATGACATTTGTATGATATTTTTTGAATGCACTTTTGACATATAATTTAAAATCATCTGAAGATGTCTGTAATTACTATATTTGAGATCTCTTCGGGGAACTTTACAGGAATAAAAATATTTGTTATTTTTTAGAAGCATTTTAATGTAGGTGACTTATGTTTTGGTTACAGTAAAAGGATTCATTTGCATTATTCTTTTATGGGTCAAACTCTTTTCATCGAAGCTAAACTGAATCGAAGATGCTCTCTTCTTTTTTTTTTGTACAATTCGTGTCTGCTGTTGTGTATTCAAAAAAAAGTTTAAACTTACTTCGGCAAGTTATAAAAATAAACCATATCATTTTAAAAAAAGTAAAGAAGCCTTTTATATTGATAATACCTACAAATTAACTAGAATCAAATATAAACAGGTATCTCTTCAAAGTTATCCAAAATTATTGATAAATGAAAAGAATTGTCATTCTCCTCATGCATCAAAAGATATCTTAATGTGAAAATTGAATGATAACATTATCTTTATTGTAATTGAAATGTATTTATTGAATTGAAATTTATATCAATATCAAACTTTTTAGGCACATAAAAGTAAATAATGAGTGAATTACCACATAACAGACGTCTGAGATAAGTAACACGAGAAACAATTGGGAAAATTAGGATCTTCTCTCAATAGTTTTCATGAATCTTGAGTCCTATATTTCAAATATTTGTTTTCCACCTAACTGAAATAATGTTTTCCAGGTGGTGGCAAATCTGAAACTTGTTGGTCAAGAAAAGACAGAGAAAGTTGAAATTTCAGATGATGAAATAACTTGTCCAGTAGCGAAATGTCACGAAAAAGTAAAATTGCAGGCAATCAGCAATCACTTTAAAGAAAATCACATTACCAATTTCCATTTCAATAATTTAATGATAAAGGATGTCTATGGATATTATAATGTGGATGTCTTAGTGAAAGATGGAAAAACGTATTTGATATTTTTTGATTTTGACGATTGTTCTTTCGGGATAAGTGTTTGCTCCTTAGAACCAGATCAGCACAGATACGAGGTGAAATTGCAAGCTGATAATAAGAAGTATTCTATAATTTCCACCAATCAGAAGATCATTCTGTTCAATGATAAAGAACACTGTGCAAAATGTTCCATAGGTAAGTAAATACTTGAAAAGTGAAATTTTTGTGTCTATTCTAAAATATTGTAATAACAGGGATAATTTTTAGTTAATAATACAATAAAATAAAAGACAACACATTACCAAAAAATTGTGTACCTATCACAACTACTTTTTGCATATGGTCAGAGCTAATAATTTCCATCTCTCAGATTTTTTGGTATGGTTAATTAATTTGTTGTAGAACCTAATTGAAGCATTATTAGTCTTCTAAAAGGTTTAGTGAATTAGCAAAGTTTTTCAATGGATTTAAATTTTTCATTTATTTTTGTGTGTGATTCCTAACACCCAACGTGTTAGGAATCACGCGTTAAAAGGTAAGACCTCTTTAGTCCTTAGCTCGCACAAATTTCGAATTCCGAGGGATGTCGTTCGTTGGGGTGCGACATAACTTAATTTTTCATTTTCTTTATTAGGCTTTGTTATCAATGAATCTTTGATTGAGATTTTTTTTTAAACATACCAGTACAAGCAAAAGCACACCATGGAAACATTTTTATCACTATCATCAAGGTATAATTTACTGAAAAATATTCGTCTTTCTCTTCACTCTTTCTGATCTTTCAAGAAAATGAAAGGGTTCATTACTTGATTTTCATTGAAGATGTATCATTTTTATTATATAAAAGTTAAAAGCCTTGTGAGACTATAATGATATAAAAAGTCTGTTATTCACAATTCAAATATTTTATTTTTGGTGCTCGATAAAAATTAAGTTTTCAAGAACTCCAAGACTTCTGTACTAGGGATCTTCATTAATGTCCAAAAATGAGTTACTTTCTATATTCTTCAATATGGCGAAGACTGTCAACAATTCATGGTCTCTCCTTTAACTTTTTTCTTGTTTTGTTGATTTAATGTTTTCGGAAATATATATTGCTTTTGATATAATTCACATATTTCAATTGAATCATATTGACTATGAAGTTTTATTATTATTAGTGAGTCACTTATAAATTTAAATCAGCAACAAAAAACATTATACATTTTGAATCTATATTTCAAAATGTTGTATATATAAACTAATTTACTGAAGATGTACTCAAGCAATAATTAGGTCTATGGTCAGTAATTTGGATAAATTATTTTGCATTGGATTTGCAAAAAAATATTACCTTGTATGTTTTTTAATGAAAGGGGGAAGGGATTAAAAAGATAATGCTTTTGTCTACTAAAAGTCACTATTCTGAATTCTAGCGTTTTTACTTTATACAAAAGAGATATTTCAAAACGTATATTGATGGATATGCATTTTTTTAATGAATCGTTTTGAGTTAGTTCAGAAACTTCAAACAGCATTCATATTTCTAGTAGTATTAAATAGAGGTGGTAAAATGGTACATAATTCAAAGTGCAGGAAATGTGGTTTGCCGAAGGCAAGAATTATTAGAGCCACTAATGGCCAATTTCTTGTGATTAGAATGACATACATTTTATGTGATTTATAACTATTCTAATTATATTCTTATGTGAAAATATCAGTTCTTTCACCACATTACAAACTTTTGGTGGAGTACGCTCGTTTTCACTTACCAAGTCCAAGATTAAATTTTTGTTTTATACTAGAAACTATATATTTCAAGAACTGTCAATTTAATGATTGAGTATTATGTTTTAAAACATATTTAAAATTGAGAAGTAGATTCTCAAGATTAAAAATAATTGAAACACAAATGTAAAATTATGAATTTGCTCATCTGTGATTGGCCTCGAAGGTAGTGAGTTATGTATCTGGTTTTTCTGTGATTGGTTAGGAGCGTGTCTACTACTTTTTCAGTTGTCACAAAAAAAATTGATAAAACCTCACAAATATATTGAAGAGCTGTAATTGTAATGTTACAAAGGTTGCTCTTTTCCTAAATTAGGTTTATAAAGTAAATTGATGGATGTAGCCGTTACTACGTGGTAGGAAATCATAATGAAGAAAAGAGAAATGAAAGTTTCTATGTTTTTTACCACTTTTATTTCTAACTAACGTTACTGCAGTTTCGTCCTATACGGACATTTTCAAACTTGGTTTATTGTAAAATTTGAAAATGTCCGTATAGGACGAAACTGCAGTAACGTCAGTTACAAATAAACTACTATATTGACGAAAGATATATACTGAAATTTTAATTAAACGAGTACCTTTGTGCGAAAGCCTTAGACCTTGAGTAAAGGACCTCATCATCTAAATCTGACATATTTCCATTGAATAAATAGTTGTTCCTTTAAGGCGTGTGCAAAATCGCGGATCACACGTATCGGCAAAAGAGAAAAGCCATTTTCCGTCGCCTCACCACCAAGATGGCCCGAGACTGTGTTCGTCGCACTTTCCGTTCCAACAAGATGTCCTTCAAGATCAGCATTCTGGAACCGCGTGATTCGCACACTGACAAGATATTGCGACGGCTGTTCGAGTGCCCTATCTGCAAGGATTATATGGCTCCACCGATCCTCCAGTGCGTCACAGGTCACACGCTGTGCAATGTCTGCAAAACGAAGCTTGAAAAGTGCCCGTCATGTGAGGGCAAGATCGAAGGAACGAGGAATCACTTCCTGGAGAAGATGACCGAATCGATGGAGCTGCCCTGTCTATATGAATCGGAGAGCTGTGTTTATCGCGCCGGAATCAAGAGGGTAGCTGCGCATGAGTTGGAGTGTCCTTTGAAGACGAAGAAAGTGTGTAGGGAAGCAAAGGATGCTTAAACAGATTGTTTGTAAGTATGCTGTTTACAGTACTCCAGGATCGATGCCCAACGGTTTTATCAACTTGGGGTGGCCGATGTTTCACGTTTTGTTATGTGATAATGCGGAAAATGTTGTGCTGAGTTGAATCGTTACTATAACCAAACTGGTTTCAGGTATTTGAACTAAAGTCGGTCCAAGAGATCTAGTTTTTTGAGTAAAATTTCCTCACGAGCACCAAGATGTTTAATTACTGAAATTAGCATGGAATGGTTCGTTTCGAATGCAGAGGTTTTCATACTGTGAAAGCTAGTTGAGATTTGAAATACTTCAATTCATAATTTTAATATCACTTTCTATTGATATTAATTATTGTTTTTTCTCGATTTAGATTTCTTATACAGAGGATTGCAATATGCACTATAGAACTTACAACTTGCAAGTTACTTTATTTTTGCAATTAACTTTAATGGATAGAACAGGAACTAGCGTAGAATGAATGTCACGAAATTACTTTTGCCATAACCAGAACTGTGAAAACATTTTTCTTGACTTACGTTTCGCCAATCAGGTAAAATACACTGAAAATATAAAATTTCTTTTCTTGATATTGAAATACAGTAATTTAGTATCACATTAATCTTGCTAAATCATTAAAATACAGGCACCAACGATTTTCGAAGAATTATACACTTTGTAGTGTAGAAGATATTCTGAAAAACTACAAGAAAAAAAAATCTTTTGAATTTATTACCTAAATGATACTCGTAATATCTTGAAATTGTATATTTACCTTTTAAAAGCTGTGAGCTGTATTCCGAAAAAAACCCTTCCGAAACATCTCCTTCATTGTATTCTTTCTTTTTTTTAGAAGTTTCCTACAATTTTTTGTAACAGATGGGGAAGTGAAAGCCATAAACCTTTTTACCAAGTACAAGAATGTTGCATCATTTCTTAAATCTTAAGATAGTTTGAAAATGTCTTGAATTTATTCCAAAAATGAATGTCTTGTATGTAGGAAGACTGCTTTTAAATTGTAATTCATTATCGACTTTGCTTTTGATTTGGAAGGTTTAAATTTTTTAACTTCTTTGTTGCATATCGATGTATACAGTGTGTGCGATATCAAACCACTACACCCTGTTTCTTTGGAACCCATGAACCCATTTTGAAAAATGACAATTTCAAATTATGGTAGTCGAGGAACTCTATACAAATATGTTTGATAAATATGAATTATATTCTCATTTTCAAGGCTTACTATGACCTGCAAGTTTCAGTTCAATATACCCAGGATGTTAGTTATATGATGACAAAATTCTAAATCTATTATTTTTTGACTGACCCTGTATGAAATTCAATGAACTTTACAGAAAAGATGAAGTAACCATTCAATGAAATAATACTTCACATACTCTGCTACGAAGTTACATAGGTTGTAATCGTTTCATGGAGTTGTATCTAATTTAATTAAAATCAACAAAACAAAAGTTGAATCCCCACAGAAAAAATCTAATGGAGTCAGGTCTGGTAATCGAGGGGCCAACAATCGAAGAGTTTCGTTGTCAAAAAATTATGAAATCCTCCACCGTTTAGTGTGTTTTCAAAAACACTGGGCCTATTATACGATTTTTAAATATTCCTATCCTGACATTGACTTTTTGTGAATATCGTCTTTCTGCATTTATCATCCAGTGTGGATTCTCCCTTGCCCAGTATATAAGTGGACATTGTACCGTTAGTGGTAAGTGCCACCTCATTGGTGAAGAGAATATTGCCCAGAAAGTTATTACTATTCAAATATTCAACCTTGGCAGAATAAACCGAATTCCAACCTTCGTTCCTCATCGTCTCTTTTTAACGTGTGTATGATTTTGGATTTGAAACAAATAACTTTGCTTTTTAAAACATGTACGTATTTTAGATATACTAATGTGCAAATCTCATGAAAGCTGCCGCAAGCTATTTTTCGGGTTATCTTGAACATACTCTCTATAGAACATAGAACTCCTGGTTCTATTGAATAATGTATTGATCCTGGAGACAGAATTGGTTCACGATCTGGATGTCTTCTGTTAAATTCTTCCGCGGGTATTCTCGTTGATCGAGCATTATTACCAACTAAACGCACAATCTCATTTCTCTCGACTAAGTTGAGATTTACCATTTTGAAAACTCGCAAAACCCTTTTATAACTCTTCACTAAATACTCGTGGAAAGCGTTTGAGGATACCTAACTGTCAAAAAGAGACAACTTGATATGAATCCGTATGAAATGAAATTATAAGAATTTTGTCAAAACCTGTCACCGGGTTGAGACAAATCTTAAAAAAAAAACATATAAAGGGGTATTTTTCCAGTTCTTGATATTTGGTTGAACTAGGGACATCTATCTGTACCTGTTACGATGATGAAACTTCGTATTTGAATATTTCATGTATTACACATATTTCGCTATACAATAGCTATTGTATAGCAAAACATGTGTCGCGGTTTTTGTAAAGCCCTTTCATAGTGAAAATCATACAATATTTCATCTGTTTCTCATTTCGAAGGCTACTTCACCTTTCCTTTGAAGCGTAAACTTGTTATACAGGGTCTCTCTCTCTCTCTCTCTCTCTCTTCTTTATTGGCCGATGCTTCCTGTTCAGGCGCAATTGGGGATTATACAGGGTCAAAAAATTATGAATTTGGGAATTTATCATATAACTATCGCACTATATGAGATAATGGGCTGAAACTTGGTATATAGAGGTTTGAAATATGCTCGAATCGAACGAGCTATCCACTTTTCCGATAAAAAAAAATGCCTAATGGCCCTTTTCGTTGTTGCGGTTTGAAATCACACATTTTTTATATGCACAATATTTGGAGATATGTTCTTGACTTGAATTCTCTTGAATTTGTTTAAAAAAATTAAGGTGTGGGTTGCGAGATGAGATTTCAACTCCTGGGCCCAAGTGGTTCCATGCTACATCTACATGAATCAGAATTGTTTCCTCCAGTGAAGAAATTATTTTTAATGATTATGCCAATTGATATCAACTAAAAGTTCACCTATCCAGATATAAATTTGAGTTCGAATTGGGTGATACAATTTGGTTGGCAGAAAGTATAATAAGAGTAGTTTTTACAGTTATTGAGTTTGGGAAATCAGTAATTTATTCGTTTTCAATACTCGATAGTACAATCTTAATATGTATTTACAATTTTTTTTTGTTGCAGGATTCAACATGGAAATGCTACCAGCAGTTAAAGAAATAAGCATTAATTGTATTAATTATAATAAGTCTTATTTGGGACAACTCTTTTTAAGGTTTACTTTATGTAACTGGCACAATATAGATGTGGAATATCTCCATTCTTGTTTTATTTTCGTGTTTGCTTTGGGCTTTAAGGATGTTCCTTCTTAATGGGTTTATTTACTATTTATTTATCTTTTAGAATAGTTTCATTTCAATGTGAATAAAAAATTTTGTAACTTACCGTTTTGTTTTCAAGAAGCAACTTTTGCAAATGAAATTTTACATTGTAACACAAGAAATGCAGCTCTCATAGCTTTGAATTTGTACAATTAACGAAGAGCCAATATTCTGTAAATTATTACACATCTAGGATTTATAATTAGCTCTATTTACATTTGAAGAG
>WOGP01010490.1:0-10298 GCA_015342065.1 Leptinotarsa undecemlineata
CTACGCATTGAGAGGACTAAGGAGTTTAGTTTCGAAGGATGTGCTGAGAACTGCATATTTTGGTATGGCTCATTGCCACATAAACTATGGAATACTGATATGGGGTGCTTCCTCACATGCAAGTGAAGTATTCATTATCCAAAAAAAGATAATGAGAGATTTAGAAAAAGTTGATTCCAGAACCCATGCTAAATCAATCTTTATAAAATGGCTCATACTTACACATTACCTTCCATGTATATACTAGAAGCAGTATTGTTTGTACATGAAAATAAATATAATAGTGGCTTCAGGATTCACAGTTATTATACAAAACACAAAGATATCATCAGGCTACTGAAGATGCATTATCAAAACACATCCAAACAAACGGAGTTTCTTCCCATAAAAAATATATAACACTTTGCCTAGTGAGTGGAAATACCTTCATACCAAAGAATTGAAGTTCAAAGTAAAAAATTCACTTGTCACTCAAACTTTCTATAAGATTTATGAGGTATTCAATTGTCAGTGGACCTAATATATGTACCTATATGTGTGTGTAATATGTGGGTATGTGTGTATATATGTGTATTTATATTGTAAGTCATAACTATTGTATTGTGAAATTTTTTATGTACTCTATATTTTTTATATTTTCAGTATGACGTACCTAAGCAAATTTTGTTATTGCTGATATTTTCGAATGTAACAGAAATTGTAATTTGAGGTCAATAAAATTTCTTTGTTTCTTTCTGCATTCGCAATCCAAACAAATTTTTTTAAGTGTTATTCATTGAATTTATTCCATACTATACTAGCAATTACCCGAAAATCATCTCGAAACCATTTTTGAACATGATTTTTCTTTTTTAGATACTATTCCAAAACGATGGCACCAATATTAATAGAGGTTTTGAATGAAAGAAATTATTGAAAAGGTAGGAAGACCTGAATATGTCAAACTGAAAAACAAATCTGTTGGGACCAAGCAAGTTTTCAAGAAAACAAAAGACGAAAGATGATTATATTCAGTGTGTGTTACATTGAACTACCATTAGAAGTTGAGGACTGAATCCTCCGGGGGAAGGAAATATTAAGATCAGATAGTTGATGGTTCACAAATGGATCAAAAAAACCTTCCAGTTCTGGTGCAGGTGTTTTCAGTAGCAGACTCAGGACATAGATATCTACCTGCCTAAGAAACTATGCGTCTATATTTCAAGCAGAAAATTACACTATTGAATTGTGTGTGGAGAGACTGGAAGAATCCAATCTCATACACAAGTCAATAAAAATATTCTCGGGCAGTCAAGGAGGTTTTGCCAAACAAAGATTGAACACCTGAATGCAAAAAGATTTATGGACTTCTGGCAAAATCTTCCAAAATAGGTGTGAACCACAATAAACCCTTGCGGGTTGCGACGGGGGTCGAACAGACCCACTCACTTTGGTCCTAACCTAACCATTAGAAGTTTGACATGAAGGAAATCAAAAGAGATGTGGTTCATGATTAAAGACAAGGGGGAAACAAAGAAGAGAAAAGTTGATATACCAATATACGCAGACAAACTGACCAATTACTATTGCTTTATAACAGACAAATTAACAAAAAACATACCAATTCAATGTAATCTGCTGACTCATTCAAAAAACATTTGTATCGCTGATAAATTTATTTTAGATAACTTTAGAAATGATTCATTATTAAAAAAAAAGCCGTTGATATAGGCGAAATTTCAAATAAAATTTTTGATAACCTTCTTAATACAGCAACAGTGTTCTGTGACTTTGCTGAAGCCTTTGACTGTGTAGATCACGAATTACTGCTGAAAAACTCTATCACTATGGCATCCATGGAATTACTTATAAATGGTTTGACTTTTAGCTCACAGAAAGAAGTCAGATTGTGAAAACCTCATCATCCTCATCAGAAGGCGAAATAAAAATGGCGTGTGTACCACAAGGTTCGATACTGGGACCGATACTTTTCTTGTTATATATAAACGATTCAACATTTATTGATATAGAAGGAAAATTTACCCTATTTGTTGATGATATTATGGCGTAATAAAACTTTATGTAATCTCCACGAGATTGAAAGCTCAAATGTAAAATAATTTACTGGTGTGACTGTAATCTGCTGTCATTTAATGTTTCCAAAACAAACTTAATAACATTCCGCTGCTTTATTGACAGCATACCATTAACAGCAAAAGACGCAGACAAGATGATCAAAAACAGACCTGATTCTGAATTTTTGCGATTAATAATTGACAATAAACTGAAATTCGCCAATCACATTGTAACCCTCAATAAAAAGGTAGCTTTAGGGTGTTGGCAGTGAGAATAACTTATAAGGAACTTGGTTTGTCTGCCGATAAATCCGCTTATTTGTCATTCATTGATTCGCATTTAAGGTATGGAATTTTCTTCTGGGGAACATGTTACAAACTCGAAACTCTTTTCATTATATAAAAAAGAGCTATAAGATTAATGTTCAATGTCAAAAGTCGGGGCTCCACCAAACCCTTGTTTGAGCTACATAAAATTTCAAGTCTTTGGAATTTTCATTTTAGAAATAGTTTGATCAACAATTATTCATTAATTGATTGTTCGACTTTCAGAAACATCGCGCATTGACATGAATGAAGTGCTCGTA
Source organism: Leptinotarsa undecemlineata (assembly GCA_015342065.1). NCBI lineage: Eukaryota > Metazoa > Arthropoda > Insecta > Coleoptera > Chrysomelidae > Leptinotarsa > Leptinotarsa undecemlineata. Next base: position 2,642 of record WOGP01010490.1, read on the forward strand.
ATTTTTTCAATAAAGTTTATCAACGAAATATTTTTGTTAAGAATTGTTTCAATTCCTTTAATTTCTCTGAAATGAAGCGGTGTTACCTTCACCAAGAATATATAAGCAAAACCTCATAAGATTCAGAATATTGAAAATTTCAGGAAATTCAAAAGTTCTTTAACTCAGTGGATTCTAAAGACTGGACGTAATATTTTTAGTCATATGATAAATTCTAAGAACATTTGGAACGAAAAGAAAAAAGTTACCTCCTGATTATGTCATTTACCTTCTGTTTATGTCATTCACTTTACATATAACTTATAACAAAAGCCAAATATGACTTTACCTGGATGTGTCATTATATCACGTACAAGCAGTTTGAACTGCTTGGGATTTTTCTGTTTGTTTCTTACATGTTTTACATTGTTTTCTGAGATTTTATTTTATTATACAAATAACCATTATTATCATTATATATTATTATTATTACCAAATCATAAAATGAATATTTCGAAATACTTATTTCCCCTAACTACCCACGCTGTAGGTTCTGGTAAATGCCTGCCGGAAAACAACTACTTCCTCGGCTAATACCACGCTGGATATTGAATTATATCTGACAGACATTTATGCAAGATACTTTACACAGGTTACTCTCGCAGATGTTTCTCGTTCATCCAGCAGCAGAACCACACTGAAATTATTCGAGTAGATCTGATCCAAAAGCAAAGTGCCTGAGACTCGATTAATTTCTGTGTAATTGATGACTGTCTAATTTTGTGGAAATGTATGATCACTTCAATGAAATGAATGAAAACACTTTTGTCTAATTTCTTTTAGTTATTTTATTTTTACGACCGGTTCGGGTTTTATCCCATTATCAAATATGAAACTTACTAATACATTTGAGGGGGTTAAGTGGTAAAACAAACTTGTAGTGTTCTACACCGTAGTTTTGAACTTCGCCTCTTGGTTGTTATATTCTATTTCACCCAATAAAGACCATTATTATTATTATTATTAAATCTGAAAACGAGGTTATATAGGGAGTTTGTAGGTAAGCTGGAAGAGGTAGTTGAAATGAACAATGGTGCCAACTATAAAATTCAACACTGGAGATTATATATCTCAGGTAGGTTCTCTTTGTGACGACACCTAATTGTTTGGAGAATTTGAGCAGCTTGTCAAAAATAACACCGAGACATTTATTTCTTCAAGACAGAGGGAATGAATTCGTTGTCAATCCATCATCAAGGCGGCTTAATTTGAAGTATGACCCAATAAGAGTAATTTGGTTTTTTGCGGGGTTTAGGAGTAGGGAGTTTTTCTCGGACCACCTTTTTATGGTTGTGAGATCCTTGTTTATTTTTGTTAGCGTATCTAATTTTTGGCAAGGCTCAAAGTTCAAATAAAGGGAATAGTTTTTGGCAAACATATGCAGATTACTTTTTTCCATTAGCTGCTGCAAGTCAGATGTAAAAATAGCAGAAAGAGTGGGAGTGAGTACCGAATCCTGAGGTACGCCATTATTGACAATTTGGGTGTCCGAAGTGAGTACTGTTAGGTGGTAATTTACACTGACAAACTGTGATCAATTGAAGAGATAGGCTTTGAGCCAGTCTGAAATTCGACCATTAAACCTATAGTATTGGAGTTTGGCGATTAGACAGTCAAGGTTGAGAGTATCAAAAGCCTTTGACATATCCAATAGGGTAAGAGATACCGCTTCTTGGTTGTCAGGGTTTCGAGGAAATTGTCTGACATAGAGCATAATGTGGAGACTGTACTAGGTTTGTTCTGGTTCTAACATCCGAAACTGTGTAAGACATAATGTGTACAAGCAAAAAATCTCAAACAGTCCAAAATAGTCTCGGACACTTGGTTGAACCAGAACGCATTTTGAGGATACCACTGTGCCACCTATCGTATATACGAAGAGTTGAAGACGAGAAAATACTGTTGATCATGTCCATTTTGTAATGCAGCATATCCTTGTAGTCAGTTCATATGTTATCTAACCTCAATCATAAATTATTCAAATCAAATAAATAAAAAAATATCCTAGAAAATAGCCCCAACAAATTTCCACATGAATAACCATGAGCAACGGCAACAGTTCAGTCTCAAGAGCAAGAACGATTCGGGACAGTTCAAGACAATTTAGGATCATTTCGCAGCCGAAACAAGAACAGAGAATTCATCAATCCGAAATTATCCTCAATAAACCAGAACGCTCTTTTTCAACTGTGCATGATCCTGACGTCCTAGAACCTGAATTTCGTAGAACCAGAACAAACCTACTATGATCTCTACGGAAGCCTGACTGGTTTGAAGGTAGAATATGCTGTTCTTCAACAAAGTCTTCCATCTGAGAAAGTATTTATTGGGCGAAGATCCTGAGAATATTTACTTTTGTAGAGGGCTTCTTCGGTATGGGTTTGACAACTGATGTATCCCGTGTCAAGTGATGAATTGACTATATGTGTGAGAGGCAAAAGACAATGCTGGACTAATTGGGGTAAACTCAAAAGATGTTGAAGAAAAAGAGTTATTGTAGAAGCTTTCAATGTGATTGTGTTGGCCAGATACTGTAGGTATTATTATTATTATTTGATAAAGGTTTTGACAGTTAGAATTGGAAATTTAATCTAATGAATGTATTTATCCAGTACCAGAACTGAAGTACTGTCTCTCGACGGGGGTTTCGCCATCCAAGTTGAAAGGAAAACAGTCACTGTTCTAGTCACATCCTGGCGATGGTAAAAGTAAATTTTCGTCACGTAATGACACTAACTTCTTTGCCACACAGTGTTCTACTTCTTGTGTGTATGAGAAGTGTTTCAATTCGATTCACAGTGGCATGTTTCTTCAACATTCATCTGTATGAAATTTCATACAAAGCCGGCCCTGTACACTTGCCTCTTCTGGCTCAAACACCAGATGTTTGACCTACAACCTTTTCAATTAACCATCAAAGCTTCGAGTTTAACAATCTATTTAAACAATTGACACAAATCATAGAGTATAATTGCCAGTCTGAGTGGTGTGGATCAACGGAGCGGTTTCAAGGTCTTTATCTTCTGAAGTGATCGCAAACTTGACAGGGGATGCTGCGAAATGAGAAATTATTTCATTAGGATATATACCCATTACATGGGGCGATAAAATAAAAAATAATTACATGAAACTGTACTCGACACTTATCATTTAGATGTGATTGTAATGTATTGTCCTAAAAAAAGAGATTTTTGTTTATTTGAGGTGATCTTGGAAACATTTAGTAGCAAATTAATAACGAAATAATAACTTGGAAAATTGAATTGCATTGAGGAAATTGTGGAAAATATGTTTATATTCTCATCCTGACATTTTCAGTCCAAGCATTTTAAACACTGTAAAAAGGAAAACATATATAAGGGGACTGACCTTGTATCACAAAGTTGATAACAAGAAATTTATTCCATAATTTACATGAAATTTAAATGTCTGTGTTGCATCATATTCTGTGAAATTAATTATCCATTATCAAAAATCGTTATAAATAATAAATATTTGTGTGGAGACAATAGAAAAGTACTTTTCCTCAATAAGATTAGATATTACAGTTCAAAGTAGACAAATAAATCTGGACAAATGGATCAATTTTCATAATTTTCGATTCAATAGATTTGTCTTGGCCCTGAATTGCAGAAAAACTATTGTAACGTTTTGAAAATTGAAAACAAAAAATCAAATATTGAAGAAATTGAGAACCTTCGGTTATCAGGTTATGCCAGTAGTCATGGTGGATGCCAAGACAATTGAGGTTATGACATTTATGATTGTACAAACATGAACAATAATTGTTCTGTCATAACAGAAGCAAGGTCAGAAATTATCCTTCACAGGGTTATTTACAATTGTTCAAGTGGAAAAATCGAATTTTTCACAATGAAGCCATAATGCAATCAGAGTTCAGAATACTGACAATCAATCCACTGTAGATGAAGAAGAAAACGCATAAGAAAAGTATCGTGTTCAGTGTTGCCAGGTCTATTGGTCTTGCAGTAGATCTGTTCTGAATCTCGAGCTACTGTTCAATAGTTTGAGACTTAAAACTTAGTGATGACTCAGTTTAGTTTCTATAATAATGATTAAATGACTGTAAATAGTGGAAATGACTATGTACGTAGTATGTACTAGTGTTTTTGTAACAGGAAATTACCTTACATAATTGGTCCTGTTAGTATGGCCTGACTTTGTGCTTCACGAACACAATATAAATAAGTTGATATAACTCGGCTAATAACTTCCTTTTAATGTTAATTTGATTTTGAATTATTGTTTGATTAATTTTTACTTCATGCTGCTGCTCTAAGAATAAATAATGTAAAGAAACATATGAGAAAGGTATTCCATAAGTACTTAGTCTCAATGAAAATAATAAATTTCATCAATACCGTTTTATCACAATTTCCAAAATATAAAAGTGTATCTGTTCAGAATTTATTGATCATTCAGTAATATATCTAAAGTGAAATAATGGCAAGGACATCAAAATATTTATTCAATATGGCACCAGAAGTATAACTGCCTCAATATTAAGTACAAATCGCCAGCTCTAAAAAATATTATGTTTTACTCAAATCCTCTTTACCTTTCAAAGATACTAAATACTGGACAGCAACATGTAGAACACATGCTACGAAGGCACCGTAACCAAAGTAGCGGAATGTAAGGGGTCCTCCCAAATTTTTGTAGGTCCAACCGGCAAGCAAGCTTCCTAGCGATACTCCTACGCCTTCAAAAACAGCGCCTACCAATCCCTAAAAAAATGTTTCAAGTTATTGATAATATTCAAATGAATGCATGTGCACTGGACTCGATAATTAAACTGGGTCAAACTAATTGACACAGTAATATGTAGGTAAAGTTTGTAATTGGTTAAATTGCATTAAATAATAAAATTGAAAGTTCCAAGTTATTCTATTCACTAGTATATTGTAATAGTTCTACCGATAGCGTCGGGTTGGAATTTAAAAAGGTTGACTCATGATTCGTCTAATGATCTTCAGAAGTCAATTTTAGATTAACTCAAGGTCACATCAGGTTGTACTTCTTTGCAATTAAAAAATAAAGATTCCCACTCAAAATCTACTTTAGACCTTCAAATGATTCGCAAGGTCGAGGTGAAATCAAAAGGCTTATCGTATAGCCAGGAAAAAGTCCTAAACTGCTGGCACTGGTTTTTTTTACTGCTCCACGTATATTTTCGAGTTATTCAGCTGTATCGGGACTTTTGAAAAACCTTTAAGACAGATTTTTCTCTTCCTTTTTTCGTATTTCTCTATCTGTCCTTATCAATCCAAATCACCATAAATAAAAATCGAGAGGCTTCAATAAAGCCTCACTCGCAAATATATAAGAAACTGTAAATGAGTAAAGTTCTTTATTTTTCAATGAAAAATAAATAATATTTTGAATACTGACCACAAGTATTTAGCAGATGTGGGTTGGAAAAAAATATAGAGAAAAATATGTTACATATTTTAACATAGTGACACAACCTCAAACTAAAGACCTAAGATAATTCCCAATATTTCTTATTGATTGCGAGTTATTAACCATGTATAGATTACAATTTGAAATGTTTTGATACAATACTGATACATTTCAAGTTACACCATAAATAACACACGAAGTTTTCATAATTTCATAATTCATGTTGTAGTTTCTGTTTTTGATAGGTCTGATAAAATTTATATATGTTATATGTTGTTTATTGACCTTCTCCATTCATAACCAAGGTGACATGAAGTAAACAAGGATCAAATGTCAATGCTAATGCTGCAGAATCAAACCTGTTGATATGTAGTTCTTCGAAGAAGACACAAAGACTCTTTATTCTCTTTGTTTCAATTTCAGTTAATGTAAACAATAATTTTCCTATAAATACCGTCCTGCGTGACAACATACAAATTATTAAACTCACATACAAGTTCATTACTTTATATTGTGTATTCTGTACTGTTTCCTTATTTTCAAAATAAACATATCTCAAAAGTGAAATATAACAAATTGGCGCAGTCGGTAGGATCGTTCAACACTAAATGAGCAGCCTAACCGGTAGGAGTGGATCCCAATCTTTCAAAGCCAGTTCTATTATAAAACGCACCCGAACTTGAGCCTTACAAACTCAATGAAATTTTTTCAATCATACCAGAGTACGATGTAGATCAAATCTTCATCAATACATTTTTACATGCTTGTAATACTGTTTACAGCATGACTGTACAAGATCCAAAAATTTTGGAAACATTACATATCAAAAACTTACATTTCAAAAGCGAGATATAAAATAGAAGGTGATTAAACTTGGCATTTGTAGACGAATGCACTTTAAGTTATAATCGATTGATCGTATGTTTTTATCATTTCATAAGATGGTTTACTCACTCAGTTGATAATAAACAAGATTTATTTACCACAACATTGGGTTTTCCAAGAAGCCATAAAGTAAAACTGTGACTCATTTATTTGAATATGATCAACCACAATCGCTACTATATCTTTTCAGAGTTTGCAACAAACTAGTTCTTGAATTCATTCGATATTAGTTTGTCAACTTTTTCTGTTTTCTGCTGATTCTGTTAGCCAGCTGTTGCCCCCTTACGGACGACAAACCTCAGAAGTCGAAACTTCTGCGAGCCAAGGATTAGCGAGGTCTTACCTGTCAACATCCGATTCCTAGCAGACGGTGTGCAGTAAATACAAAATTATATAGTTGGATCCGAACCAACATTTACATAGCGGTTGATTAAATCAGTAGAATGAACTACCTACTCCAATCAACCGACTACCAACCTTCAAATGACTATGTGATTTCAATTCAGTTTTCCCCGAACAGTTCTACTCTACTTTTTGGGTTTTGAGAACGAAATTATACTTTCCGAAACACTAACCATCTAAAGCAAGCCAAGTAGATACTTAAATCTAGTTTATTTTATTTTCAATTTGTAGGCAAAATTTATGAATACACACACATACGGAAATGAACAACAACAATAGAATATCGAGTCATTTTCAAAAATGATTTTTTTGGTTTCGAGTACGGAAATGGAAATGTTAACCATTCAAAGCAAGCAAATTAAATCAATTGAATGTTTTTCTATTTATAACTTGATTTGTAGGTCCAATTTATGAATACAAGTTAATTACTAATTGGAAATAGACCAAATTATTTTTCCGCAACTAGATTCAAAGTAGGTTCTTCTTCTCAAAGCTTCTTTAGCGAAATAAGCGTTGAGCAGGTGAGACTACCCGCTGAATTTAAGCATATTACTAAGCGGAGGAAAAGAAACTAACTAGTATTCCCTCAGTAGCTGCGAGCGAACAGGGATAAATCCAGCACCGAATCCCGCGGGTTAACCGCCGGGAAATGTGTTATTTTTTCTCATTTATGTCAATGACTTAGTCCATGTTGACATAAGTGGTAAATTCACATGTTTCACTGATGACACCACTATCCTCTGGCATAGCAATACCGCCTCCAATTTACTTGGTCAAATCCTTGTCGACATAAGAAGGGTGAAAGAGTGGTGTGATTCCAATCTTTTATCATTCAACATCGATAAAACACATGTGGTCACGTTTAGATGTAACATAGGGGAAGTACACTTGGAAAATGTAAAAATTG
>WOGP01010492.1:0-10297 GCA_015342065.1 Leptinotarsa undecemlineata
CGTCAAGGGCGAGGGTCTTGATTCACATCTTCTCGACCTTCTGTGAAAAGCTCGTACCACTTGTAAACATTTCTCTGACTCAAGTACAATCAGCGTATGTCACTGTCAAAATGTTGAGTGTTTTTGAGCGCTTAGTTTAATTTTTACACAAAATTTTTGATACAAATTATTTGATCAATTTTTGTTTGATTGCAGAAAATCGCCAAACACGTAAAACACTTCTAAAAACTGACCCTGAGGGAGGCGATAATCAACCGTCGAAACTGTGGCAAATAACATTGTGGGCACTGAGTAGTATTTTTATACCATACCGCTCGTGGACATCTGGACGTAAACTTATTGTATTTCTGTATTTATTGATTCCGTTCAAGGTATTCGAAAGGTGCTTCAAACAGAGTAGAATTCTTCTAAAATGTTTCAATTACTATTCGCCTTGCATTGAAAATGAGATAAACCCTCAAGGTTTAGAAAACATAATGATCTCAGCGTATTTCATCAGTCATTAAGTTCTTTGACCGCTCGCTGCCTGATAAACTACATTAACTTTAATAGATAATAACGCATTCAATGTGAGGCTCAATTGTCTTTAAACTCACTGAAATATTGATACGTCAACAGTTTGTCTACAATTCTCTTCGTGCTTTGCATGTCTCCCTCCTTAACGAATCTATTAAATGGATTCACATAGAGAATGTCTGCGAGATGACAACATTAAAATAATTGTTTTCTCAGATGCCATATACAGGGTTATTGTTAATTTCTGAAACAAAAAACCATGTGAAATGAAGAATCATAGGGTTGAATCGAGATTATTACAATCAGATGATTAAATTGTTAATTACTGTAGTCATAATATTTACTATAATAATTTGTTTCATGAACTGTTTTTATTGTGAAGTTTGCTCCACGGATGTCACGGATGTCAAAAAAGTCAACCTTAGACAGTGTATGAATGAAATTGAAAACAATAGCCCCCACAAAATATACATTTCGGTTCGTATTCATTCCCAACAAGCTAGATTTTTGTACAGACCTTAAACACGTCATTATAAATGAAATGTTGAAAGTCTCCATCGATCCCACAAGTGCGTTGTTTTCGATTCGAGGTCGAAGGTCACAAATGGCGAGAGCTGCCAAAAAATGATTCAGAGAAAGTTTGTGTATCGTGAAATTCTTTACAAAAATGGTTTAGTACCTTTGGGAAGCACCGTTCTCTAGTTATCGCGATTTTAAACTTGGAGAATCAAATAGCACTCATATATGGCCAGTATGCATCATCGGAAGCCTATTTAATGAACCAAACAAAGATATGCAACAAAAACAGTCGGATAAAATTTAGTTTTCATCTCTCATGCACTTATGTATGTGGAAAATACGATTCTGAGTGAGAACAACGTCACTGATATCGGTTTTGATTGATCAATGACCAACAACAATTTCTCAATAATGCTCACATTAAATCGCGCTCGATTTCCATGTTACGTGAAGAATTCGCAGCTGCAAATATTCTTGTGAAACAAGCAAAAAATGAAGCTGACCTTATTATTGAAACCGCAATAGTATATATATGATGGAACTAGTTGTTGCCCGCGACTTTACCCGCGTAGAATTTGGTTTGTCACATTGAGTTTCGTGACAGATCATTTAAAAAAAATAGTTACAATATTTTTTATTAAACCAAACCTTCAGGTTTCCAACTTGAAAACTGACGAAATTCAATACAATCTTTGAACCCCTATTTGCCCCCCTGGGTAAGAAATTCCTGAATCCCTTTCTTAATGCTTATTTACGCTACAAAGAACCTACCTTCATATTTCAAGATTCTAGGTTCAGTAGCTTCGGCTGTATGTTAATATGAGAGCGGGCAATAGCTAGTTATTTTTATACTTTTACTTTAAAAATACAGTAACTTAAAAAAATATAACACCTGTACTAATTAATGAATAGTTTCGAGAATCGAATTATGTTACCTATAAAGAAATTCGCAAAATTAACATTATCGCTTCATTGCTTAGACCGCCCCTCCACCCCTGTCGTTCTACCGTAGACGCGACGCGTATTGGCTAACTGCGTTACTTCAAGTTAATCTTATCGTGATAACTTTTAAACGATTCGTCCAGATTACTTAGTGTGAAAGACAGAGTTTATCTATATTAAATACTTAAAAAGAAAATTGTATCAATTTTTATTAGAATTTGACAGATATTCTGAAATGTGCTTTGTAGAAAAAGTATCCAATTTCATTATATTTATGGCTCAATATTTTTCATATAGTGGTTACCACATAAAAGGTAGATATATGCTATCGCGGACTTTTGTTTAGAACAACTATTTGAGATAAACAATCACACGGTACATTATTTACATGTTACTTCAACGGTATAGGCAGAGCATGACAAGATAGCTCTCAGGAAGCAAGAAATTTTCCTACGTACTTATCATTATATTATGACCAAAATTACACAAAACCTTTGTAAATTGTAGCATATGTGGTATTCTGATGTATAAGCTGTATTTATGTAAAGTTTTATCTAAATCAGTTCAGTAGTTTAGGCGTGAAAGAGCCACCCACAAACATACATACATACTCACAAACCTTCACATTTATATTTGTATAGATAGTATAGATAGATACTTGATAAAAATTCATAACGTGAAATTTTCACTAAACAATTTTACAAAATTATCATAAAAAATGAAAAAGCCGAACCAATAATAAACAATAAAAAAAGGCAGATACTTTCAACGAGTTGTTTGTTAAGCTGGGACTGAAAATGACAAAAGAGATAGATGAAACAAATATATATGAACATTTCTTGATTGAGACGCCAAACGAGATTACAATCCTCATATCAAAACTGAAAAAACACTGCCATCTTAGACCGGGCACAATCACATCATTGACGATAAAAAATATTCACAAGCATATAACTCAACCTCTGGTACATATCATCAACTTATGTTTTTTACATATGGGGAAATCCCGAAGCAATGCAAACAATCTATCATCACTCCAATCTTCAAAGCTGGCGATTCCAGTCAGCTTACAAATTATAGACCAATATCCGTAATAAATAACTTTGCCAAAATATTCGAACAAGCTCTATTCATAAAAGTAACAAACTCAGAAAATGCAATACTTGATTTTCTAGAGCACACAGTAAAACCCATGGACGAATGAACGAAGTGTCTTGTGGTCTTCATTGATCGCGCCAAAGCTTTCGATACTGTTTCCCATAGCAAACTGCTTGATAAACTGACAAAATATGGTATACGCGGCTCAGTACTTTATCTCCTGAGGAATTATTTATCTGAGAGATACCAAGTAGTGAAAATTGGAAAAGAAATTAGCTCAGAGTTAAAGGTCGAAATAGGAGTACCACAAGAAACGGTTTTGGGTCCAATATTGTCTCTTGTTTATAAAAACAGTATCGCTCAGATAAATGAATTTATGAGACATCTAATAAGTTATACAGATGACACAGTTCCAATTATCTCAGGTGGGAATTGGGAAGAAGTAAATTATGATACGACAGAAAAAACATCATCGATAAAATACTTAGGTATCATAAGAGACCAACACATCCGCTGGTCTGAACACATATCCCATGTGACAAAAAGATAAGAGCACTAAGTCACACATTTCATACCCTGAGATACATTCTTTCAAGAAAAAACATGATTATTTTGTACATTAGTCTTGCTGAATCAATCATCAGGTACTGCATAGTAGCATGGGGTGGTGCTTTCATTACCACATTACAGTCTTTACAGATAGCACAAAACATCTTGATTAAGATCATACTAAAACAAGATAGACTATTCTCCACTCTAATACTCTATGAAGATACCAACCTACGCAATATAAAAACACTCTTCATTTATCAATCATTATTACGAATGTCTAGTACGCATAAGAAATTCACGGTGAAGAAAACAAGGATGACCAGATCAATTCTCAACAGTAACCTTCAAGTTCACTCTTTCAAAAATCTTCAACCCAAAGATCATTTATGTATTTCGGTCCAAAATTTTTCAACCTTATTCCACCCGACCTTAAAAAAATAAAAAATCCCAAAACTTTCAAAATACAAGTGAAAAAATGTATATTACTAAACTTCGATAAATTCCGATAAATTTCGTATACATGAGTTTTTGTAATGGTATTTTTATTCTATTGATCCCGTGATGAACCCAAAAGGAATAAAAGGAAAGCCCATCCCTGTTGTCCTCCCTGTTGGTTCCTCCTCATTATTACAAGATTTTTTTTATTGATTATATACACTACACTCGCAACGAATTTACATATAAAAAAATTTGAAAGCCACTGGAAGGGTGCCGAATTGCAATACAGTCATCTTTGCCTAGGATATTTCTGCTCCTAAACCAGTTATTTCTATATGTATAGCAGTAACCAAAATATACGTATTGTTATCAAAAAAGGTAATAAATTGAAAAAATGTATTGAAAACGCGTGTTTCGCAATGACTTCTTCGGGCGTGTCTTTACTCTGGAGTAAGGACCACCGAGATAGTGTGATTTGACCTGGTACACTTTTCCTTGTTTTCTTGAGTCGCAGATGTATACGAATAAGCCACAAAACAACAGCGGTCCTCAAAGCCAACATAACCCATGCCATCGCTCAAATTCAGCCTGATTTATGCGCCAGAGTCATAAAAAATTGGACGTTTCGGATGCCCTTCATCCAGAAGAGCCAGGCGGACATTTGAACGATGTCATGAAATATGTCATAAAATCGCCAAATGTACCTGTTTCATTTCATTGCATCACGTGATCTTTTTCTATTCTACTGGGTATCTGATATGTTGATAACTTTTGAAATAATTTGAAGTAACGAAATCCCGTAAGGCGTAAAGCGTCGGCGGTGTGGGCAACCGCCCTCGGCCTCGCGGTTCAAAGGGCCTCGCGCCTCAAATCTGAGAATGAAATAGAAAAATACCTATGGAAAATCCAGAAGAAACACTTTCAGGTTTGATAATTTGGACCATTGAAGCAGATAAAGCATCACAGTATAGCTGTATAGTAGACTGATTTTGATGCGATTTTTCAATCAATACCTAATTCTGTCGGGATGTTTGTTAGATATGTTTTATGAAAATGGCAACAGTCGTTTAGAAGTTACCAGCTTGTTTCCAAGATTATGAAGAGAAATTATAGTTAACCATACATCCACTTGAGTGATCGAGATAAAAATTCGACAGTTTCAAGAGTATGTACAATAACATTTTTACTTTGACTTATTTGCAGAACAGTCTGGAAAAGACCAACTCCTCGGCAAATTATAGCAGATGTGACGTGAATATCTCAATGATAAAATCTCTGTCGTGCCAGTGACTTTGACTGGGGTTTTGATACAGCGATCCAGACATGTCTTTATTTTTCTTTTGAGCCTGGTTTTGTGTTTTAATAAAAAGTACAGGATTGAAAATTCTGGAAAGTGTTTTTCAATGAATAGAAAATTGTTTCTTTAATTTCATGAACCCTTATTCTTGCACCATCAGAGGGCCTCGCGTAATGTACCTTGCCCACATTAAATTTAGGTCTTGCGCCGCCACTGGATATGGGTCGCGTTTATATATGGTAAACGAAATATCTACAAGCTGATAGGGAATTCCGTAAAAGTTTATCGAAGCTGAAAGAATTATTCTCGAAGCGATGCGACGGTCGCGAGTGCCCATTTGGTCATGGGCATGGTAATATCACAATTGATTTATGATGACCAGCGGCGGACAGCGTTATTTTTTTTTTAATTCACAACAATACATACCAGAAAAACCAAATAGTTTCAATTTTCTTGAATCAGTTTACAATAACTCCATTTGTCTTTCCAAAACATTCATTATTTTGTTTATCATATGAATAGGTCAGTTATGCATTCAAAATATCCATTATTTTGTGTAGCATAAGAATAGGTTGGTTATGCAGAACTATATTGGTGAAAATCTATGTTGAATGTTGAATAAACTCTCCTTATAGTGGAATTTCAGCTGATGAATAGTTCTAAATTTTTGCAAGTGAATATTGATTATGAGCTCTGCGATAGTTTTTACAACTTGTTTATTACCAGTGGCGAATAAAGGATGTTGAAAATGAGAAATATATAATGTGTCAAACTTCAGAAACAGCTTTTGAAGACATCCCAAAAAATTATCTGATCCAATATTCAATATTCAAAATTTTGTTTAAAACGTTCAACAATGATACATATAAATCTTGCTTATCATATTCAACAACCTCCGAAAGAAAATATAGGCAAAATGATAGGAAGGAGGATCTTAATTTACAATATTGTTGTAAATCATGCCCTGAAGAAAATAACGCCTGCCGCCGAGGGCAGCCCTAAACCAATTGTAACGTAGCTAAGAGCGCGCGAATGTACGATATTCGCTGTCGCTCTGGATGTAGTGAAAATAATGCTACCGACTTCGATGGAATTCCGGCGAATTTTCTACCGCCTTCGACTACGATATATAAACGCTAGCCACGAGCATATCGACATAGTCAAGTGGACGTTACAGTGTGGCACGTGAAGCGATCTAGTAAGGCGATAGACTATCGAATAATAGAGTTGAAGTTTTAGTTGAAGTGTTTGTTGTATTTGAGGTGGAATGAAGTTGAGTTTGATTATTGTTCAGTGTAGTCAATTATTGGTAAGCCCACGGGTGGTGAAAACAAGGACTATCGATCACGACGAGATGGAAGAGCTCAAGAAAATGCTCGAGGCTTTGCAAGCGGGCTTGGAGGAGAATGAAAATCGCAGAAGATGAATGAAGGAGGGAAAAAGAAGAATTACGGCGAAAAAAAGATCGTAAATTAGTACTAGGTATTCTGGAAAAAACAAGAAACAAACAGAGAGAAATATCGTAAATTATTGGTAAATATTCAGAAGAAACAGGAAAAAACAATCAGATGTACCTTAATTTTTTGAACAATTCAAAATCTTCCCAAGCGAGTAAAGAAGAGGTAATTGAATTATTCAGGAATAATTTGGTGGAGCATTTCAGGAAACAAAGGAGGGATTGGAAAAAGTAGTCGATGGGAAACTTGCGGGAGTCGGAAGGGAATTTGAAAGGCAGTTTGAATGAGCCGACAAAAGGTTTGAAGGAGTTGACAAGAAGTTGAAGGAGGTTTTCCGAGAACTGCGGTAAGAATTACCGGAGCCGAAGAGGATTGCTGTGGAAAAGTCTAAATCGAAAACGATATCTTACCCTTCTAGCAGTAGTTTTATTAAAAATCTGACCTTCGATGGTGAATATTTATGGTCAATTTAGCGCAGATAATTTGAGGCTGCTGCGAAAAATAACAGGTGGAAAAATGAGGAGAAAGCAACAGCTCTCATACTAGTACTACGAGAAAAGGCCTCCGAAATTCTGCAAAATATTCCAGTGAATAAGCAGAAGGATCATGAAATAGTCGTATCAGCTTTGGAGATCAGGTATGGTAGTGAGCACCTTCAATAAGTTTGACAAGCTAAACTCAAGGTCCATTAGAGAGTATGCAGGAGTTTGGGGCCGAAGTCGAAAGATTGGTGAGACTCGCTTACCCAGAAGCACCTGATAACTTCACCCACTGGATTAGCGTCCATAATTTAATCGATGGGGTTCGTGACACAGAGCTATGTGAAGCCATCATTTATGCCCTAGAATTTGAAGCTGCTAAAAATGCTTCGCGACAACAAAGAAAAGTTCTAGTGAGAGCCATCAATGAAAAGAAAGACGAAGGAACAGATAGACTCATGAAAGATCTTGAAGAACTCTTTAAGAAATATTTGATGAATGGAACTGCACACAAGACAAGAGGGCGGCCTAAATGTTATAACTGCGGCAGGGAAGGACATTTAAGGCGGAACTGTGGATCTCATTCAACATCCAACGAAAGAAGAGACTGGCGTTTGGGATCTCCCGAACTAGTGCGTCGGGATTTGGAAAACTAAATTGAAACAGTCTTAGGTGAGTGCATTGGCTGCTGCATCCTAAGCCCCCTATATATTCGATTTCTATGATAGAAGGCAACAGTAACAGCTTAGTTGTCGACGGATTTCTGAATAATCATCAGTGCGTTTTCATCATCGATACTGAAGCAACGAGGTCAGTAATGGGAGACGATATCTTCAACAGAAACAGTTTGAAGAAATTATCAGTAGTACCTGTTTTGGAAACAGCAACTGAAGATAGATTGACAGCCTATAGAGAAGCTGAAGTGAGACTTAGGCTTGGAAACTGCGAAATAGAAATTAAGGTATTAGTAGCCAACATTGTCGACGAATTCATTTTGGGACTAGACATCATGTCGCCCTACGGGTTTGTGGTGTACATGAGGAACAAACTGCTGATAGTCGTAAATGAGGAAATTCTACTCAACGTGTCTTCTCAGCCTTATGGCAGCGCTAAGGTGGTTATACTGAAAGATTCCAGAATCTCTCCCAAAACTGAAAAAATTATTCAAGCCTAAATTGCTGGACCTGACTGCTAGAGTATAGCATCCTTCAGCTCCAAAGTAGGAATTATTGTGGCCAGATAACTCGTGAATGGTAATAATCAGACCATTCTGGTAAGAATAATCAACCCAAGGTTGACTCTCAAGAAAGGGCAAGTAATAGGAACCTGCGAATCGAACGTGAAAATCGCCTGGAAAACCAGGCGAAAACCTTACCTGGAAAACATGCCTGGTTTATCTTGATGACATTTTAGTCACCGGAAAAAGTTTTGACGAACATCTGTCAAATTTGAGGAGTGTTTTCACGTGGCTGCGGAATGCTCATTTGCAGATAAATCCCAAGAATTGTTGCCCTCTTCCAGGAAAAGGTGAATTTCTATAAACACGTTGTGTCTTCAAAAGGAGTTGAAACAGATCCAGAGAAAATAAAGGCAGTGCAAGAATGGCTAACACCGAAGAGCAAGCACGACGTAAGAATGTAATAACTGCCATTGCGATAGTTAACGAAAAATATAATTTTATTCATAAAGATCGGGGTCTGTCACCCGGTTTTTTCGATATCGATATTTGTCCAACAGAGTAAGCATTGCATTTAATTTATGGTGGGTGATCTTTGATGCCATCACGAGGATATTATGTTTATTTCGGTTAGACTAAACACACGTATCCTGTTGATAAGTAATAATAATGGGAACGCGAAAAATGCAAGCTAAGAGTTTGCATTTCAGCTCCGTGGAAAGGAAGTGCGGCCATATTTGAATAGGTGGGTCCAAAAATGTATTTGAAATGAAAACTGACCAATGACTTCAATGAAAAGAAGATTTGTCTTGAGTAGGAAGGGTTATGGAAAAATTCAGGAATATTAAACAAATATCAGACCTATCAGAGAACGGTACAAGGGAGGAGTATTAGGAACAATTTTTCGGACTTGAGAATACTAGGGAGTCGGTTAATGGGCACGGTGGCGATTGGTCAGATGGAGGAGTTGCGGAAGAGAGTTGCGTGAAGTAGGTCGCGAAAGTGAATTTCTTTAGAGAAGTTAGGAAAGTAAATTGAAATGACAGTTGCGAAAAGATTTTTTTTGCGATCCCCTATCTCCCGCCGCTTCGGGTTCCCTCTGACACGGAGGTTAGCAACTTGTAGGGGTCCCTTGTCCAGATAGATAGATAATTTGAGAAATCACCTGACCATGGTATGGTCCGGTCGTTAACTACCTCTGAGGGTGATACTACCAGAAGGAGGATCCGATCTTGAAAACTGTACGAGAATGGATTGCGAAAGGAGTGAGGCCGGAATGGCAAGCACGGCCAACAGGGAAAGGGCTACTGGCTTAAACGGGACTCTATGAGCATTCGAAATGACTTACATACTCGGAAATGGGAAAGCTCAGATGGAAGAACCCAAAATTCCAGATAATACTTCCAAAGACATGTATCCCGAGTATCGTTGAACAGCTCCACTGTGGTCGCTCTGGAGGGCATTTTGGAGTAAATAGAACTCTAGCAAGATTTCGATCTTTTTTATCAGATGATGTACAGTTTAAATATCTTTACGTGTTGAGTTCTATTGAGAAACTCGTCATTATTTACTTTTCTTCTTTGCAATGTATTTATCTCATTCATTCGTTAGAAAATCTCTTGTCCCGAGCCATACATTTTTGAGGAAATTACAACCTCATTACTCTCCGCAAACTGTCGACAAGGTACACGCCGGCGTTGCCTCAGTTCTTTGTTATGTTGAACAGCCTTATGTTGTGGAATTGGCCGCGGTGGTAGTGCGCCCGACTCACGATCAGAAGATCGTGGGTTCGATTCCTACCTCGACCAGATATTTTTCTTGA
>WOGP01010493.1:0-10297 GCA_015342065.1 Leptinotarsa undecemlineata
GATATTTTTATAATTTTTTCAACAAAACATTCATTATACAATGTTGATAACGTGTTCACCAAGAAGTTTGCAGATTCATCAGGATTGTTTATTTCGTGAAATATTTCCCAATTTACATTATTCACGCATTCTATGAACTGTTGTTTACCATGTTCAGTCATGGGTCTACATGAAATATACTTGTCTTTAGATGTGGAACTTGTTACAGTAGAAAAAAAATGCTTTTATGGTCTGACATATGCGGTTCAATTACTTCAACGATCAAGTCGTTTATGTTAGTAAACAGATCATCTATTTTTGTAGAACTAGTTTTGGGTACTCGTGTATTTTCATCAACTTTTTCCTCTAAATTGTATGACAGGAAAACATTTATACAATCATTTACATTTATGTTGTTTAAGACATTGTAATTTAAATAGAAGTCGCCAATCGCACTAACTATTATTAGAAGGTATTATATCCAGTACTTTATTTAATGCACTCAGGAATATATCAGTGTCACCCATTGGAGACCTATATATGCATAAAAAATGAATTTTTTGGTTAACCAGCTCTATCATCTTGAATTCAGCATGAATGACTACGCACAATTAATTTATTTTTTGATTTAATTTTTAACAAATCCCGATCAGAAACACATACACCACCATGAGCAGACGTGTATCTATAATAGTATGCTATAAGTTTGAAGTTTGGAATGACAATGTTTGTCATTTCAGATTCAGATACCCAAGTCTCAGTAATGAACAATATATCTATTTTGTTCATATGCAGAAAGTACTCTAATTCACTTAGTTTATTGCTCATGCTTTGGATATTTACATAAAAAGCATTTGTTCTATATGTCCTGATTTCGGCTTATTACCAAACCTGTCGTCTATCCTTTCAATTTTTGGAGTCTTAGGACTAGTAAGCTGCTAAGCATTCTGAAGTGGCATCTATGGTTGTAATATCAACTGAGATAGGCGGGGGTATAAAACATTGTTTTCATCTTTGTTTTTTCTAGTGTCTTTCAGTTTTGTCACTACGGCGAGCATCAATTATTGTTGTTGCTGCTGTGTCCATATTTTGCAAGTCATCATCAACCAATTCAATGAAGTTCAAATTCGTTGTTTGTTTGGGATTTTTCATTATATTCATGACATTTCCTATTAGTTACATTTCTTCTTCTTCTACCTGCCTAATTTCCATTTATTTCTACGTAATTTATTTGACCTTCGACACATTTATTAAATTTACACAAGAAATCATGTTTTTACACATATGTTGTGTATTTTGGAAATGATACGGTTATCTTTCGAAAATCAATGATTGAATAACCCTAAAATACTATAGAAATCGATTTCACAGGCCAACAACCTAAGAACTGTGTGGATAATTTCACCTAATTCCTGCGTAATTTGGTTTCCTGATTACGAAAGGAATGAAAAAATATTATATCACCCTTGAATTTTTCACATTCCACCATCAGGTAAATATAAAGTTTATGTACCAAATTGTATAAGAAACCTGGGAAAGAAAGTTTTCGGCATTTCACTTTTCCGTCTTGATACAAAAAGTGTGGGAATCTTCCAAAGGAAGGGAGGAAGTTATAAATTTCAAAAATTATTTTTATAGAAAGATGAGAAGATCATGCAAAAAAGATAGTTTCAGATACAAACTGAAAGAAAGAGCCGTTTTGAAACAGGTACTTTCATATAAACTTCGAATTAAACAAAAGAAAAATACTTTCGAAATATTGATCATTACCGATAATATTGATCATTACCGGAAATGAATCAACATTTCACTAAGATAAAGCAATAATTTACAGATTCCGAAAAGTTCTGGTCGTCTTTTAAGTGTGATCATTAGTGACCCGGTAATATACGTGTTTGTTCGAGAAACAAGTTGACTGTTTAAATTTTGTAGGCTATGTATATTCGATTATCGATTTTTCAATTTTTTTATATTGGTACACTCGTCTCGAACATATGTTCACAGTTTCAGTTGTTTATCATGTTTAGTTTGTTGGTAAGAGGCATAACAGTTAGAAGTGTTTTGCGTGTTTAGCGATTTTCTGCTGTCGATAAAAGTTCATAAAAAAATGCAAAAACAGTTTGTGTAAAAATGGAATTCAGTACACAAAAACACTTGAAATGTTGATCGTGGCATACGGTGATTGTACTCTGAGTTAGAAAAATATTTAAGAGTGGTAAAGGCTTTCCACTGAAGGCCGAGTAGATGTGAATGACGACGCTCACCCTGGACGCCTAAGAGACCCCTAAAAAGACAGTGGTTTGAGATGATTGAGGAGATTAAAACTGAATCGCTGAGAGAGGTCAAGGATATAGTAAAAAATGCATATCAGATCTGCTTTGAGAATTGCGCTAGTACAAGTGTGTCGTATCTGAAGGGTGACACCTTTGAAGGAGACAGAAAAAAGATGAATGAATAAATATTTTGTGAGAAAAATGAAAATTAACCAATTTGTTTAACAGACAGCAAATGTTGTGATCTCCTGACAATAACATGATGAAATCAATCGTAATACTTTCATGTTTTTTAAATATCAAAGCGAGACTTAAATTACATATCATAATACTCATTCTTTATGATCTTTTACTATTCAAAAATAATTCAAATTGTATTACTGGTACTCAAATCGGTATTTCAATTGATTTTATTGCAAAGAAACAAAAGTTCAATAATATCGTTCGACTCGGACTGATCATTTCGTTCGAAAACGAACTTCTTTTGGAAGAATGAACAGAGACAACGCTCGGATGAGCTGCAAGATTATCAATCGATTTTCTTTGATTTGTCACTTCCTTCTGGTGCAGTGTTCCGTTCCGAAGAAACAACAGAAATTCAATCAACGGAATTGAAAGTATCTCCTTCCGATATTTTGTGACGTCCCCGTCATAACCACTAACAATTTCGAGTCCAGGAATATCCAGAAGGGGAAAGTAATAATGTAGTTCGTATTGTTGCTTCTGGTAAATCACAAAAGCAGTCATTCAGGTTCAGATTAGTTTTTGAAGTGGCCTTTTTGTTTGACGTAGAAAAAACAAACTATAATTTTATTGCTTTTCTTTATCTCTCGTACTCCGGAGAGGCATTTTCTAGCAGTATTTCTTGATTCGTATGCGAGATTTGACTCCAAAGGAACAGACAAGTGTGCTTCCATGTCAGTGTGTATTTTTATGGTAAGTCATTTTTATTTTTCCTTGGTCGATTTTTGCGTTCCACGCTCCCTGAATTCCAACCGAAGTCTGTATAAATAGTTATTTCTCAAACGCGGTAACACATATTCGTGGTGTGGTATTTGCAATATAAGCTTGGGGCGAATTGAATTTCATCACTTTCCGAAAATATTTCATTCCTGGCAAAGATATTCTTATATATGTGAAGGTTCATATCTTTAAACGATTTCGACGTTCAAGTGGTACTTCACATATTTATATTCGTACCGCATGTGATTCAGCTTTGTTCAGCAAAAAGTTCTGTGTCATTGCCATATTTTTTCGTGATTTCCACAATTTTTTGTGAAAGATAACGACTTTACGACATGTTATGAATAAATTGAGTGAAATCACAGTCCGCGTTCCGCGGAATTGCATTTACCGGATACCCTGCGAGTGCGGAGAATCATACATCGGTGAAACTAAGAGACCATTGAAAGTGCGCATAGCTGAGCATAAGAAACACACACAGCGAGGAGAAATCATAAAATCCAAAATAGCAGACCATGTTTGGACTCATCAACATAACATCAAGTAGGCTCAAGGTGCAATCATCCACAAGGAGGAACACTGGTTTGGGGGAAAATTAAAAAAGCCGCGTATATGTTGTCCAACAACGCATTTAACCAAGCTAGTATAGAGATACGTAATGGAAACCTTCAATAAAGCGAAAAACGCCAAACGGTCATCTCCTGCTAAAACCAATGAAGCGGGGAGAGGAAAGAGGGGATAGGTGAGAGCCCTCGAATGACCTATAAATAGTCAGATTTCGGAGGAATGAGTCCAGTTCATTTCTTGTTAGTAATATTTTTAGTTTTCAGCTTGTAATAATATTTCAATTTTTTTTTTGGTTTTGTTCGTATGTTATTTCTTTGTAATTTCAGTTTTTTGTTTAATAAAGTTTTTATTTTTTGGTTAATCTTTTTTTACATTTTTTGAAGATGCTTCAGGGATTTCAAATCAATTTATATTGTATTAGACAATGGAAGTCCAAAATGATGAAATTCAATACGAAAAATTATCAACCACCTTCAAACATATTTAACAGTGTAGGTTTTCACACAGATTTTTCTCGTTTATCAATTGAGAAAGGTGTAGTAGTAGATATACTAATACATACATACATCACACCTCATTCTCTCTAAATTAATGGACGTTGCTTCCCACTCGGGCGCATTTGTCCAGGCTACTCCTATCAAATTGACATCTATTTGACAGAAACTTCGTCGGGGGGCGCAATAGTCTTGCTTGAAACAATGCTGCCATCCCCTTTTTTCTCACAATTTTCATAATAAAAAACAGTATTTTTTTGTCGCCTTCTGCTCAGGAGAACTTTTCATTTTTTTTACATATATGTATTGGGTCGCCTCCTCTTTGGAAGAACTTCGGATTTTTAAATTCACATATATGACCACTTCACGTGATTATCCGAACCACACCGGCCTGGATACCGGCGTGAATAAAGGGGCCCTTAAACTCCACTTTTTTTAAAAAACTCTCACACATTTCAGTATTTATTCAATGGACTAGCACAATACTTAACGGAGCCCCATGATAGCACACGGCATCCGTGTACCTTCTTTCTGGACGGACGTTATCGGCACGTCCACTACCACGGCCACCACGAGACGATTATACATACATTCAATACAAAAATACGGACTTCATTAACTCTTTCAGTAACCCTTTTTTGGACTTTGCGTAGACGAGAAAAAGTGATAGAAATTTTGGAGTCTGTGAATTCGTCCAATATGACTGATAATATTTCAATGAGAAGATTGAAATAACTAATTTGGGATATTGCACCGCATAAATTTCAACCATTCGCATTTTTCACAGTCTAACTTCCAGAAGAAAACATAGGTCTTCAAAGTTGGTGATATTCTGTATTGTGGATTCATTATAACTTGGATACAAGGAACTTTCGTCCGTATTTCAATAGATGTAGCTGAATTTACAAAAAATGATCGAACAGATGAAAAGGTCATCTGCATAAGCTTACAGACCTACTTACCTTCTGTCGAGGGTATCAAACAGTCTATCCGTCAGGAGAAGGGGAAATATTACTCCACTTTGAGGGCAGCCTCTGGTGACCCTGAACCTAATGGCCTCGCCTTGAAGAGTCATATTTCCAGTTCTGTTTACCAGCATGGTATAGATCCAGCCAGTTATGGTCGATTCTATGCCTCTCTTAGTAAGGAATCATCATATAGATTCAGGTATTGTATTGTCAAATGCTCTTTAGAAATCGATAAATTTCTCCAAAACGCCAAATCTGTCAATTTTTCGGTTTGACATGCATACAGTTGGTTATTAAGGGGGATATATATAGACTCCTGATATGTACGCCCAGTATCCTTTCAAGTCCTTTCAACAAGAAGGATGTTGGAATATATGCCACCCTTGCTACCGACCAACTGGGTAGTATATATTTCCACGCCAGACTATCTCTATACAATTTCATGAAAATAGGTAAAATCATTTCTAGAAGAAGAGCTGGAAATATACCATATTTGCCAGGAGATTTGAAGGGCTGAAACGTCTTGAATCATTATATTGAAAATTTCACGGTGAGTTATCTCCGTTTGTTTAGCACAGTATATACATTTTATGCACTGTTTGGAACCTTTGGTGAAGTAATGAATATCACTGGAGTACAATACCAAAATCAAACCGTCATTTTCAACACCATGTGTTTCAATCACCAAGTAATCACCTTCAGGAGCAAGATTGAACTAAATTTACATATTATGTTGTCCTTATGTATATCATAAAAAGTTTCTGTTGGGTACCTGCGTCTAAAATGTCTTGAATTATTCAACAATGTTGTCCTATCTACTAGTCATAGACTTAGGTTCATTGGTTAGACACGTTGACAACAGGCATCTAGATGCCTATGGGAGGGTAGAAATAAATAAACATATTAATATTATGAATGACGATGGTGGACCAATATTTAATAGCCAATGGACTAGTAGATAAGGCATCATTGTGAAATAATTCAAGACAATCAAGAAGCAGGTACCTGACAGAAACTTTTTATGGTATACATAAGGACAACATTGTTTATAGAGTTAGTTTAATCTTTCTCTTGAAGATGATCACTTGTTGATTGGAACACGTGTTGAAGTGTTAAAAATAATAGTTTGGTATGTAGATGGAACTCCAGTAATATTCAGAATAGCATGCTCTATTTTTTGCAAAATTTCCGGAATCATTATGGTGACCAGAACAGGGTGGGCAAAAATTCAAAATAAAATTTGAAAGTTATACAAAATATAAACATTTTTACATAATGATACGTGTGGTGTGGCGTAACAAAAATCAATTGATGAACCGTCATTTCTTGAAAACGTCCAGAACGGGTTCAAAACAGAGTTCTCGCATACAAAATGGTTCTGCATCGTTCTCTAATGTTTTACGCTGCTGAATGCAGATAACTTTTCACAGCCAAACAATATTCACTGTCATAGTACTGCTTATCTTAGAAACGCTTTGCTAAGTGAACATGAATAAAACAATATTCAACTAGTTACCAATTCATATATTTCGAAGAGTCATTTAAATGGAAGTTACCTTGTTTTATATGTTATTCGCATACTAAATGATTTATTCATTTGCATTGTATATTGCGACGTTGGATTTGAAATTTGTATATCGCTTTGTCAACAAGTTTTTCAATGAAGCATATTTATTATTATCTCCAAAAAAACTGATGATTACTTATGAAAGATTTCTTTGTATATTCAGTTTCATTTTACAGATGAAATCACCTTTTTCGGTGTTTAAAAAAATCTGTTTTTCCGTTAATCAACTGTCGTTTCCATACAAACGACAACTCTCAGAAGTTTAGAAACTTGTGCGAGCCAAGGACTAACGAGGTCTTACCTTTTATCGTGTGATTCCTAACACTGGAAAAACGGGTTTGTATTTTTACTTATCCGCCTTCATTCAAAAAATTTAGGAAACTTCTAAGAGCAAGAAAAAAGCAATCAATTTCAATATGAATTTTTCACAAAGATATGTTGATCATGTTGTAGCTCAGTTATGGAGTTGAATGATATGATTTCATAAAAAAACATTTACATTCACATGTATCGCTAACAAATTTTGCAAATCAATAAACTGATCATTTTTCCTATGGAATTGACTGGTTCAGTCTATTGGTAGAAGAAAAATCGTTTCATGGAGTTCCAAAGATTTCATTGGAATGAAGTTTTCGATCAGTAGAAATCTCTGTCGTAAAATGAAAGTATTGAAATCATTTCAGCCTCACTTATCTCATGTTTCCCTCTTGTATATGGAAATGAAAGGCTTTATGTAAAAGTATCAATTATTTATAGAGTATTATGAGGTCTATTGGACTCTGGAACTAGTCGCACAATTTTAGAGACTAAGCAATGGGATATTCTTGAGTGTATAGGTTTACTTGATTAATTTATATTGCGTTACTGTAGTGCTGTGATAAATTCAATTGTATCGATAGGTATCTTACGTGCTTCTGCTGAGTGAATGAAAAAATATTGACATTTTTGTTGTCGCCGATCCATACTTTCATAATCAGGGTTGATTTTCAGCTATGTATGAATATAGTACCAGACCAGTGTTCCAAAGAATGGAAGTATGCAGCATTGAAGGTGACTGAAGTTAATTCAATAGGCACAGTTCATCCCCAATAATCATACTCAAGGATATGACAAATGGCCACCCCGAAATGTTGAAAAAAAATCTTGAAAGAGTTATTTATTCTCAGCACGATTCAGATTTCTTTCCGAAATAAGGGAAGACATTTATCCCTGATTGATTCACATCAAATATATTTTCTAATAAGTCTGATCTATACATATCAAACAAGAGAAAATAAAGTTATATTTCTATCATTTGGGTTCGAAACATCCTGTGGTGAAATAAAGCGTTTAGATGACACTTAAAATTATTATCAGGGCGAGCTTGGTTCATTCCTTATAAATTATTGCTTCATTCATTTCGATCTCATTCATTTTAAATGTATGAATTATTGCATTTTCTCTGCGCTTTCTTTTATCTTTACAATAATTATGAAAAGGACTATTAATAATTCATCGATAACATGAGTTGCGAACGGTTGAAAAAGAAACCAATAAATCAATTTTTCAATATCGAGTGTTGCCTTCATTCACCGAGGAATTTCATGAATAAGTGTTTGAATATATTCTTGGGACATGTAATTATACTCCCCTATGAACACAACAAGAAATTCAATTTTGTTCGTAGGTGATCAATGAAAAGTCTGATTTATGCAGCATAGGGCTGGTAATCAAAAACTCGTTGAATCTTTGCTGGCTGAATTTCCCATGGATAAAACTGAAAACGAAATAATTGATAATCAGTTGATTACTAGTTCCTCATACTGATTATATTTTAGTATGTTTACTGACACAGGTAGGCAGTTGTTCATACTACTAGTTTGTTTTTAATGTCTACTCTCGAACAATCAAAGAGGCTATCGAGATTTGAAAACTACTTATTAGAATGAACGAAAGGGATGACGCGCAAAGATCACTAGCGAAGTGGATATCAATCCTATTACTCTACAAAAAAACAGACCGCACAAACCAAAACGCAAAACTAAGCACATGATAATACAGGTATAACGACAAAAGCAGGCTAGACAGCACAGTTAATCGTGCCAACACAGGCAATCGGGTTAACACAGGCAGTGTAATCTACTCGGGTAAATGATACCAACCGCCCTTATAAATTTCTTAACGGAGTTCGAATGAATTAGTTCAGTTTTGAACTACAGATATCACCTGAAGATGGCAAATGAGACAAGTATTGACTTGTGGTTCATTTATAAAACTTCATATTAGCGAAACAGGGAAAAATTTTACGAAGATTAAATGAACAAAGAAGTACTTTGCCGCATTTTCAATATTAAAGTTTTTGGTAAATCCAAATCATCTGTCAGATATAATTTGGTGATTTTCGAAAAATTCAGTCAACAATGATTGAAGCAATTATCAGATTTTCAGTTGAAAGATTGATCTGAATTTATTATACTTCATTATAAGTATGGGTGGGACAAGAAACGTGCTATTTTCGAGAAATATAATTTACTGTGTGGAAGCATTGATATATACTGATGAAAAAGTGTATTTAGAGGATATTTGGGGACTATTATTACTGAGGGTCTTCACAAAACCCAGAATAATGCATTACATTTTTTTTTTTTCGGAAAGTATGTCGTTATAAAATCAAATCTTTATATAGACCTGAGTTCCGTGCAAAAAACATTGGTTTTCAATTCTTTATCAGCACGATTGTGAATATTTTGAATTAATGGTCAGTTCAACATTTGAAAATTTTTCAATAAAAATTTTCGAACGTAAAGTTTTCTGAAAACGTTTTTTATTGCTGACATTCGAATTCATTACTTGGAACTTTGTTTTATGAATGACAATTATTCAGGAAATATTCTTTAAATAATCCTGGTGTTTTTTCATGATACTAAATGAATTTTAATGTTTTGTTTGTTTTTTGAAAAACGTTCAGTTTTACACGAGTGCATTTTTCATTTATAACGAAATATAAAACTGATTTGGGAAAGAAAATTTTTTACTTTCTACTACTCCATCTTGATACAAAAAAAGATGAAGGAATCTTTCAAAGAAAGGAAAAACGTAATCAATTTGAAAATAAGTAACTCTATACATGGATATGTAAATCATACAAAGAAGTAACTTTCAGATACAAACTGAAAGGAAGTCCTCCTGAAACAGCTACTTTCATATAAACATTAAACTACACGAAAAAAAAATCTTTCGAAATGAATACTTCTATATGAACACTGAATTATACAGAAGATACTTTTGTCTACTCAGTTTATATTTCAAACATTCGTTGTGTGATGAAAATTAGATATCATTCACATGAGTTCTACTTCAAATGAACAGTAACAAATTGCACTTACTTGGAACACTGAACACTGAATTGCACTGGAAAATACATACAATTCATTCATGAATTACGATTTTGAATGTCAAGGAATAAGCTGGATCTGCTTATGTCATCGATGACATCGTAATGACATT
>WOGP01010494.1:0-10297 GCA_015342065.1 Leptinotarsa undecemlineata
GTTTTGCGAATCGTCCAATATGTAAAAAATATTTGACAACTACCAGTAGTGTACATAACAAAAAGCCCCCAGGTCATCCGTCCATTCCGGAAGAACAGCAAGTAGAAATAATTGGTGGGATGGTAGTAAATCCTGAACAATCTACTTATTCCGTCGCGAATGTTTGTGAGGTGTCTTCTTCTACTGTCTGGAAACTTTTGAAGAGGAATAGGTATCATCCATACAAAATTAAAATGGTTCACCAATTAACTGAAGATGACCCTTCAGAATTCTGTGAAATCATGATGGAAACCATGGCAAGGTATCCTACCTATCTCCACGAATGTGACGAATGTAAATTTTTTCAACTGCAATGTTCACAGACACAATTGCCGTTATTGGAATTACACCAACTCTCAGGTTTTCCGGGAAAAACATACCCAATATCTAGAAAAAAATCAACGTTTGGGAAGGAATATTGGGAAACCATATTGTAGAACCTCTATTTATTGATCAAAATTTAACAGGGGAACTGTATTTGAATATGCTGAAAACTACAGTCGACCCTCTCATCACTGAAATCGTCGAAGCGAATCCTAATGAATTCGATATGGATATTGTATTCCAACAAGATGAAGCACCACCACATTACTCCAGACAGATAAGAAACTATTTGAATACTACTTTTCCCGGTCGTTGGATTGGCCATCGAGGTCCTACAGAATGGCCAGCCTGCTCGCCCGATTTGACATCTTTGGACATTTTTTCTAGGGTTATTTGAAGCAAAAGATATACGAAACTGAATCTGCTTCAATTTTGGATATACGGCAGAGAATAATGAATATTTGAACAGATATTAATTAACGCTTCTGTGTTCGAAAATGTTCAGCGTGAAATATCGGATAGGCTGTTCATATGTTAAGATGTTCAAGGCAACCATTTCGAGCTTCCTCTGAACTGACCTCAAGCTTATTACCTTATTTCATTTGTCAATTTCACTATAAAATAAAGTATTCATGCATTAATTTCATTTTCCCAAATTTAATTTTATTGAATTGATATGTTCAAAAAATAAAAGTGGGGACATTAAAGAAAAGCACTGTATATTCGAAAATATTTCTTAAGAAAGAAAGTAGAGGTTTTATTTTTTATCGATGAATTTGTTATTGAAAAAATACTATTATTTTCATAGAACTAAGGATACGTATGTCTATGAATAAAAATTCAAGAAAACGGAGATTTATTTTAGACACTCAACTTTAATCATATTTCATATGTGCAATATCATTCGACAGCATCTGTGGATAATTTTCTATTTTCCTTTTTCATTACAAGAACTGAAAATTATATTTTTGAAGTATAGTAACGAATGAACTTAACTACAAACTGAATAATCGTTATAGTCAGCATTTTTTGAAAAATAACCTTTAATTGTTTTCAAAACCATTAAGACACTCCCTAGGAAACTATTGCATGGCGAAACACGTGTTGCGTTTTTGTAAAACTGTCTAGTGAAAATCACACAATGAAGTGTTTTTGAAATACAAAAAAATTAACTTGTGAACACATGTGTCTAAATTTGAACCAGCTGTATTTCCTATGACACATGTCAGGCAGAACATATATGACAGTGTCGAAAGAAAAATATCTGTTTTCAAATGAATTGCGTTCGGTTTCGAAAATAGAGTAGGAATATTTTCTTTTGGTGTCAACCATCCAAAGAAAGCTAAGTATGTAAATATTATTTTTTCAGTTGATCATTCAATTTGTGGACAAAATTCATGTAACTTCTCTGTTTGTCCAGTTTCTTAACGAAGCGAATTAGTTTGAACGGTGAGTGGTCTTACAGATCAGATGGTGAAATTACGGCTCTGCCGAAGTCTGAAAAATTGATTCGGTCTCCAGCGGGATAGGCACAAAGTATTTGCCTGCCTGCCGTTTCATAATTTTCCAAGCAGAGACGAGACTGTCTTCCGACAGTCTGAGTCTTTGCATATGATGATTCAAGACAGGGACCTGTAAGAAGGCCTGTTAGACATCATAGGTCATCCTTACTGTAGTCCAACAACTGTTTAGTATCAAGCTTCGAAGGGTGAATAAACGCCTTGGAGTAAGTCAATCCTGGAAGATTCTGTCAGAAGGCCATAAATCTTCTAGCCATCCAGGTGTTCAGTGTTTGTTGTTGGACAAAGCCCAAAGCGATGCCAATGACAGGTTCTGGTCCGATGAAGCTTCTTGCAGCACCCTCCTTTGCAAGAGAGACAGCATCTTCATCGCCTTCCAGGCCGTTATGGCCAGGAATTCAGACCAGAGTCAATCTGTTAAGTCTTCCTATCAAGAAGAGTCGTTTTTGGTAATTTGCTACCAATTTATGTGTTGCTCGGTAGGAGCCAAGAACTTCCAACACCGCCTGACTGTCCGAGAATATTTTTATTGACCTATGTATGAGGTTGGATTCTTCCAATCTCACCGAACACAATTCGAAAGCGTAAATTTTTGCTTGAAATATAGTCGCATAGGTTCCTTGGCAGGTTGATATCTCTGCCTTGGTTCTGCGACTGAAAACACCTGCACCTGAACCAGGAGGTGTTTTTCATCCATTTGTAAACCAACAACTATCTCCTTCATTTATCTTAATGATACGAACACAAAGTATGAATTATTGGGAAGTTATCCGGAGAAAATTTTACAATGTATTGAAATTGACCACGAATTCTGTTCTGGAGGAGTTCCATTTGGCGTACCAAGGGGCACGGTAGTTTTGTCAGTCTTATTTTCTCAATTGTATGAATGTGCTTCCCGATTGTCACAGATGACACTGTGATATCCTTCGAAAATATTGTTTGTTCAAACCTGAAATGAAAAATCATCAAATCATTTCCACTTCAGTTTGAAATTCTCTCAAAAACAGATTTGAAAAACTGTATTTCTATAATTTATTACTATGAGTTACTCATCGAACTTGAAATATTTCTGGAAACAGTGTGAAGTTTTCAGTAAACTGTCATGACTTTATAATGGAATGGAATGTGAATAGCAAATATACCTTTATTATGTTGAATTTTATGTATTCTAATCTAGCACAAAATAAAAACTTCCTCATCATTATCACAGTTAATATTATATCAGTGGTGTTTAGAGTATGCTCATCACTTTCCCTGTCAATAATTCCCACTCCAGGATGAATCAAAAGCCTAATGAACCGGAAAAGTGATCCAGCGTTGTTTCCGGTGATTATGTTTCACCGGAAAGAACGGTCGACTAACAATCAGTGTTTTGATCATGGAACAGCTTTCAATTCGATTATACCAAATTGGAAGTTGGTCGATAAAAATTCATTGTTCACCGAAAAATACAATTTTGTTTCCGGTGGTCCTGAAATCTTTTTGCGTGAAGGGTTTTTGCGAACTTTAAAAACCGGTTAGAAGTGTTATGCGTTTCCGGCGATTTTATGGTTTCGAAAAAAAATGATCAAAGAATCTGTATAAAATTTTCTAGAAATTGAGTGCTCAAACACACTCGAACCGTTGACAGTGGCATACGTTGATTGGACTTTGAGTCAGAAAAATATTAACAAGTGGTACAAGCTTTTTACAGACGGTTGAGTCGATGTGAATGGCGACACTCGCACTGGACGCTCCAGCACATCAACAATCAATGAAAATGTGGGGAAAGTGAAGAAAACAGTTATGAAGAATCATTAAATCACTATCAAAGTAGTTGCTGCGGATGACGGCATATCGGTTGGCCGATGCGATGTCATGCGATTTATTTTGAATTTACGGGCATGAAGCGTGTGACAGCAAAGTTAGTTCGAAATTGATCAATTTCGAACAAAAATCAGTTGCATGAGTTTCATTCAGGAATTGTTGACCGATATCAATGGCTCAAAAAGGTCATAGCTTATGAGGAATTATGGGTATATGGTTATAACAACGAAACCAAAGTCCAATCATCCCAATGGAAGGACCTAGAAGAGCCAACATCAAAAACTGCACACCGAGTTCGATCAAATGTTGGAATTTTGCCCATTGTTACTAAGGAGTTTTATCTTGGAGTTATGCGCCGCTTGCGAGGAACAATACGAAAAAACGCCCGGTATTGTGGAAAAACAATTAATCGTTTTTGCATCACTATAATGCACCAGCTCATCTGTCATTGCTTGTCATCTGTCGGCGAAACTTTCGTTTTAGCCAGATTTGAGCCTTTGTGACGTTATTATGTTCTCAGGTTTGGAGAGATCCATCATACCAAAAAGGACAAAAGGGGACTGTATGATATTGGTGTGAATCATCCTGTAATTTGAGAATGAATAGTTTTAGTTTTTACATACTAGTGTTTTTTTATGTACAGAAGGCTCTGAGAGCAACATAGTGTTCTATATTATATCTTAGTTGGAAAATAAACGTAAAAAAAATAATTGTGTATAATTTGAAGTAATCACCCTCAAATTAAGGAAGAATACATTACATAGACAAAATAGAAATTGATAAATACATCAAAATAGATGAAAATTCAGAGAAATATTAATTTACATTTGATGGATGTGAAAACCTCAGCATGGGGGCCATTTTTTCTATTTCAAGTGTGTGTCTCAGGTATTTCTCCGATTGACGAAAATATGACTTATCAGTTTTGTGCGTGTTTTCACAATCAATTTGATTTTTTCAACTGAATATATAAATGAGTTTCAGCTCATGAAAATTCTTCCAGGTATTTATTTTTTCTAGCATCTGATATATAGGTAATCATTTATATTTTATCACAATTTCATTTGATATCATTTTCTCCTTATATTCTAATAGATCAACCCAAAAATCCTTTCATAGATCTTTTCACATTATACGTTATTCTCAGGTGATATTTTCAGCTGACATGGATTTGTAATATTCCAAAAAAAATTTAAAGTCCATTACTGTTGAATGGTTGAAGTGGAATATATCGTTGGATTTTATTTTGACGTCCAAATAAATTCAAAAAAACTCTTGTATATATCAAAATTCAGCACCGATATGATGAAAATCTCTCATATAATATTCATATTCCACTTGACGTTATCTAAAATGAAAATGAGCCATATATAGCTTTTCAGATGAACCAAATATTCATAGAAAATGAGAAAATCTTGTCAAATTTTGCGTCAATAGTCGAGGAATCAGAAGCAAATCGTTTTGATTGAGAATAAATCAGAATGTTCCAGTTGAACAATAACAATAATTTTGTATCAAAGTGAAACCACGTGCAACGAGTATCCATAAATATGAAACCCATTGCGAAAAATTTCCAAAACAGTTCGTTAATCAAATGAGTCGTGACAATGATCTACTGTTGTTTCCGCTGATTGTGTTTTATCGAAAAGAGCGATTAATTCAGATTCCCTGTTGTGATCATCGGGTAGCTTTCAATTTGATTACTACACCAAAAACAGAGTTCATTATAGGTATGCTTTTTCAGTTGTTTCGAGAGGGCTTTTTCCTTCAGTGTGTGCCTGAAAGTCACTTCTTTGCATGATTTTTGCATGCATCAATGCGGAGAGAATGCTTTTTCTCTTTCTTCCTTTAAAAGACTTCCACATTTTTTTGCATGAAGATGAGAAGCATAGAGCCAAAACCTCCCTTTTCCAAGCTATAGATACTGTATTCTCATCGATAGTGCGTTCATGAGAATTCTGATATGTAACAATTAAGTATAATTTGTAAGTGAACTATTGGTGTCGAACAAACCATTATTGAAATATCTTCATTCAGAATTTCTTGAATCAGTGATGAATGGTCCAAAAAAGGCCTTTATCAAAAATGGCAGTGATTAATTGCTGCGAAAAGCTCAAGCTTTCAACGGTCGAAGATTTCTTGGCTCGATTACACGAAATTTGTAGAAAATTGCAATATGATAGCGTTTGGAAGCAATTTGGCGTAATTTGCTTAGGATCTAATAAATTGCTTGACATCAAAAGGTTACTTTAGTATCCGCATCTTAATATATTTATAGTGATTGTTATAATGAGACAATATTCATCAAAATATCGATCGAGATAATGTCTATTTGTAATATCAGTGAACAATAAATTCATGTATGTAATCAGTGAACAGTAAATAGATGGATGTAATCAGTGAACATTTATTCGATAGATTCCCACTCTCAATCGCGAGATTAACTTTTTAAAGACAGAAAATGTACAAATTACAAAGTGAAAAGATGACTTGGTTCAAGAAAACGATACAGTGCCACCTACTTTTCAACAGCTCCCCTTTATTAATATAATAAGTGAGATAGTAGGCATCCAAATAACAGAGTAACAATTGAAAATACTGAATACTTCTTACGTACATATACAGGATTATTCAAATTCGTTTCTGTACATGGGGATCTCGTAAACGATAAGATATAAAATGTCGATTAAATTGTGGCAAAGTTACGTATTTGAGAGACCTATTCAATGATGCGAATGAATCGAATATAGCTCTTTCGGTACTGGAGATATAAAGGAAAAAAATAAAAATTCCCAAATTATTTTCTGCTTATATCTTCTTTATTCGCAGACATATTGAAAATCTGTCGACATTTTGTCATTGACACTTGATGCAGGCTATCAGAATGTGTTCAAGAATCTTTTATACAGGGTGTCATCTGACTTTTACGATTATCTTAAACATACCTACATCAAAAATATATTTTATGTAATTTCATGAGCAGAAAAAGAAATGATAGCAATAATTATATCCGAAACGAAACTATAGTCGTAATAAAAATTGAAATGAAGTAATTTATATTCCCAAAAAAATTATTGGCGCAATAATGATATTTTTTAACTCGGTTTTCATATTGTTTATTGCCCTTAATACACTTATTTGCTGTATTGCTGCAAAATCATTCAAAATCCTCAATGTGGAATCTTCCACATTTTCTATCTCTCTGCCAGCGTAAATCCTATTTTTCAATGTCCCCCATAGAAAATAGTACAAAATAGTAAGATCTGGTGATCTAGCAGGCAATCTTATTGGCTCATTATTTGCCGCGAAATGGGAGGACTCCAATTCGAACATTTATTGCGCCATTAATTTTTTTGTGTGTATAAATTACATCATATCAATTTTCATTAGAATCATAATGTTCGTTTCAGATGTTATTATTGCTATCATTTCTTTTTCTGCTCATACAAATACATATGATATATTTTCGTTGTAGATGTATTTCAGATAATCATAAAAGATTTTCTTATTCGAAATCATTTGTAGAAAACGATAAGAGCAATGGAACTATGAATAGGTACCTGAAAATGAAAAGAAGAACTCTCCTAAAAATCTACGGTGAGTATATAGGGAGACGTGAAAGTTGCTATTGTGTTTTTATTTAACTCAGTCCACCAATTTCCAGGGCCGTGACTTGAAAGGAAATCATTCATCCAATTATAATCAAATATTACCGAAACATCCCAAAATATAAAATTAAATAAAATTTTTCAGTATAAAGTGAAACTTTATATTTTTTATACAAGTCCGTATTTAAAAATTCAAAGATATGGGTGTCCCAAGTCAGATGACACCCTGCATAAAATATTCATGGACATATTCTGATAGCCCACATCGAGTTCCAATAGCAAAATGTGGACATATTTTCAATATGTCTGCGAATGAAGAAGATATAGGCAAAAAATAATTTGGGATTTTTTGGATTTTCCCATTATATCTCCAGAACCGAAATAGCTATATTCGATTCTTTCGCATCATTGAATAGGTCTCTCAAATACGTAACTTTGCCACAATTTAAACGACACTCTATTTCTTATCATTTACGATATCCCCATGTACAGAAACGAATTTGAATTGCCCTATATATACAATTGATCGCTTCAAAAACACTTCACTAACTTTCTTCAAGAGCGCTTGTGATAATTCATCTTCCATATTCTCTGTTTCACTATCATTGTCTTCATTTAAATCAACAATGAATTCATTACCACCATTATTATGGAACTATCCAATCTACATATAGTCTTCATCAACTAAAATTACTGTTTCAATCGTTTTCTGTCAGTCTTCTTCGGTAATATTAGACACTTCTTCTTTAATTAGCTCTATTACCATCAAATTTTGGAAAATTATTTTTACGCCTTGGGCTTGTCTCAAAATCAAGTTGATGGGATTGAAAACACAAAAATAGGAAAGAAGTCTCGGTATGGTGTGTCTGTCATACTTTTTAGCAATACCAAGGGTATACACTTTATTAAATGTTTTTGTCTGTAAAACTACAAGTAGTTAATTTTTGAGTAATCTTCAACAAACAAACTGCTATCCATTAGGAAGCTTTGTATGTCATTTTTTCTCTTGTCAGATCTGATCAGGAATTCCGGATTCTTATATTGATTCACGACTTTGAGTGGAACTCCATTCATTATAAAAGGAGAGATATGAAGCAGGTGAGCAGAACTTGAGGGATGAATCTTGAGACCACGCTTAAACTGCTTCATTGCATATTGCCTCAGACTACATGTGCTGTGAATGTTTTTCTTGGGCAAAAAATGAAAAGATTTTATGTGAGTAATGGATTATTCAGTGCAAAAAGGATATTCTCAGTAATATCGTTCGTTTAGAGAATGAAGAAGATAGAGATGAAGATGTATTCTTGAGAAACCCTTTTGTTCAAAAACTGGAAAGTTTTTCCAATCAGAAGTTATTCGAAATCTTTCAATTATCAGAGAAATTATTCACAAAGAGATATATAATACTGAAAATGTTGAATTTTTCAAGTTTCGTCTGAATTGTTGGACTGAAAAAAGTTTAGTATTTTATTCTCTTCTTTTCAATATGTTCCTGTATTTCATTCGATTATCCCAATAATCGTTTCTTTTAACGAAATTAGAAGTAGTACCGCATACCCCTTTAATGAGTTAGTTATTCTTTCAAACGAATACAATTCCTTCAGAATCCCGAGAGTCACAGAGAAAACACAGTGATTGGAAATTAAGTAACATAGTAGCAACTCAAAAATGAAAATGTATATAATGTTGAACTTTCATGGCGAGTCATGGCTATTCCTCGGGTTTTTTGACCATGATCTGTACAAGGTCTGCTCAAGCACTTCGACCGTTACCTCATTGCTTCTCATAATGTCTACCGCAGTTGTAAACGAAACGTTAGACATGAAAACCTGAAGACCTCAGCCAAAAATCCCGGAAAACAGTTTTGAATGATATTCATTTATTCATACAGTTTTCTTCCTATGCAGTACAAACATAACTTTCTTATCATATTCTACTATATTCTACTATTGTTTATGTTGTGTTTCGAACGAATCAGTAGTTGCTCACTTTGTTGAACGCTCATTGACTCTGTAATATGTATATTTCGTTTATGAAACCTCATTCGTTTGCTCTACAGTTCTTACATAATCATTCACTGTACTTTTTCTCTCTAATGGAAAACAACATTGCATCAATTCAATAGAGTTGTAAAAAAATATAAAAGCACTCAGGATATTGTGAATACAGATGTTGACATACTTTATCTTCTCATCACAAAACATGAAATCGGTCCTGAATTCTGAACTGTAGCGAATCAATAAAAAAGTTTATATCCCTTTCCGAAAAATTCGCCACATTTCTATATGGCCATAAGCCATCGTAAAATGATGAACGCACCTTCGGCAGCGTAACCCAACATGATAATGCCTTTTATGGATCTCTGGAAATGGAATCAACTTTTTTGTGGTTTTTCTATACCAATCAATTTGTGACCCAGAGAGTAAAGAATCTCATTTCATAGGAAATTGTGCTGAATGGTTATAATATACTCAGACCCTTTTAGTTGAAAATATTTCTCCAGACTACATTCAAGTTGATCAGGAGAGACATGAATACAGATACAAAGTTTGATTGAAAAATGACAAAGAAGAACTTTTGGATGGAATTTCAAGAGATAATAGTGTGACTTAAATTCCTACATTACATTCAAATCAAAAATATGTCATGATTCAGTTCGAGAACACGTTCATTGTTGAAAATTTCTGAAGATTAATGCCCATGAGTTCTATCACAAGTTATTTTAATATCATCCTTAATTTTTTTCTAGAGATACTTTGAAGACGGTTTCACTTTTTTTGGGTTCACAAAGTAAATTTTTTTTTATTTCAAAATAACCGCATCAACCTCGGGGGTTATTAGCGGAAGTACAATCGATTACAATACTGATGAAATTGAGAAAAAAAAAATTAAAACAATTAAATTTTGTCAAGAACATTGATGTCTGATCACAATATATGCATTTTGCAGGATCTTCTCTTTTCATCAGGTGTTGGTGCGTTAATCTGGTGTGTCCGATTC